>JAVDPK010000281.1:302813-326665 GCA_034780415.1 Cichlasoma orientale | reverse complement strand
CGACTAGTCGCTGTCGACTCGACTTTTATCATGTCGACTTCGACTTTAAAAAATCTGAAGTCGTGCAACCCCTAGTACACGTGACAGGAGAGGAGAAGAGGAAGCGAGGGGATAATGTATAAGAAAATATCCCCAGACAGTTGCCAAATGGGTAAACCACATTTTTTCCATTAATCCTAATACAATGCAGTAGTGCAGTTTATTGTAGGTATGTTGCTAATGTTTTCTTCCAGGAGGCTGCATGTTATGACCTGGAAAAACTCCTCAACATCAGTTTACCAAGGAAACAGTATCCATGGAGTTCAAGTTCTTTTATTATTTATGGGCTACACACAAAAACCAAGCAGAAAAAAATAGGTTCCTTCCTTCATAAACATCATAAATTGGACCAAATTCACAGGATTTTCCATAGAAGGAGACTATAATTTTGAATTCAAGCATTTTATTTGACTAGTCTCAAATTAGCTTATTAGGTTGAACCTGGAATGCACAAAAACTGGATTTTTGTGTATTTAATACTAATTTTCAGGAATGTGAGGGATGCTTGTATTTCAGCAGTTAATGTTACAGGCATTTGTATCTACACTCCATCTGCACATCTATCTGGCTATATTTCTGCCAAGGCCCACTCAAGAAGTATTTTACTGTAATTTATATTGTTGCATGCAGTATTTCTCAGCACACTAATTCATCTGTTAAAATATAAATGACATTTATAATAGCAGTACACAGCTTTGAAGTTCCACTAAATGTATTCAGACTCCTCTGCACCTATTAAATCTGCTAAATCCTCTTTGTTGGCTTCTGCCTGTGTCTTTATGCCTAGGTTGGGAGTGTGGTGTCATTTCAGTGCCAGCCTGGTCATTTGATTCAGGGATCTTCCTCCAGAACCTGCCAGCCTGATCTGACATGGAGTGGGGCACAACCTGAGTGCATACGTATGAAACACACTGTTTCAATTTGTCAGCTGTTCACCCTTTCATCCCTTCAGACTCGCACTGAAGTGTAACAATGTATCTGTCCATCCCCCCCCAGCCCACGCCTGCAAGCAGCCAGAGAACCCGCTCCATGTGGACGTGGTAGGGATGGATCTTCCTGGGTTTGGCTACACCTTGGTGTACAGCTGTCAGCATGGCTACTTCCTGGCGGGGGGTTCTGAACACAGGGTCTGCAAGAGTGACGGCACTTGGACTGGGAAGATGCCGATATGTCGAGGTAAGTGCTTCACTTCTGTTTCGTTAAAAATGTGCTCTTACAGTCATTTGCATTGCTCATGTTTGCATCAAGAGTATTTGTTTGATCTTATCTGAAGCAGTTTAGCTTAAATGAAGAGATAGGAGTGTTTGAGCACGTTTTGCTCAAGGAGACTTTGTCAGTTCACAAACAGGGACAGACAAGCCATCTGGAGTAGGATGAGATTTCCTGTTGAGTTGATCAGCCTGTCGATTGGTGGTCAGCCTGCAAAAAGATAAAAAGTGTCCCATGGTGTTTTGTCCCTTCACTAGGTTTGCTGTGCATGGCCATAAAGTTGAAGGCATGCATTCACCGTGCTTTATCAAGCTTAAAGAACAACCTTGTGAGCCATCACGGAAAAAATTACAAGCTAAGCATCCTGTACATAGATAATACTGTAACATATTTTGAACAGTCTATTGGAGCTTCACAAGTTGTGTTAGCTTATGTCTAACTCATGTTCAGCGAATGATTTTCATTTATAGTAATCCTTAAATGCTACAATCATCTCTTTGAAGTCTCTCGCAGAATTTTGAAAATGAAGGAAGCATCGTTGAATTTTGGCTAAAAAGTTTAAAGTGCATTCCTGACATCATCCCAGAAGGTTGATTTGGTGCATAACGGCTTTGATTATATCAGAGAAGCTTGCATCAATCCTACTGCAAATATGTAATGCCAATATGTGCAGTTTGCACTCCTTTATCTTGTGCTATATTTTTCAGTCCTATTTACCAAGACATGCTTTTCCAGACTGTGGAAAGAAAACCTGCAAGCTTCTTTATTGAAACCTTCCACCAAGGCTGACCACCCGGCTGCTCTGAAGTAGTCTTTAAAATTGGAGCACTCCTTAATCCAATTTTAAGGTTCTAGGACAAATAACCTGTCCCTCGCTTGCATGTATTTCTTTCCAACAATATGTGCACCTTGATGTGATCATACAGTCTGGTCTGAATGGTCAATACAAAATGTGTCCTAAAGCCCGTTTTAAAAGGGTCTGATCTGCACAGCAATTATTGGTCATTAACTATTTGCATTTCGGTCTACAAAAAAACATTAAAGAGGTTTGTTTTGCTCGGCCCTTTTCGGCTCACTTCTCACTCATCATTGTGACCCAGAGTGACTGCCGCTGCATTCTAATTTGGTTACTTGTTAGTATGAACCGCACTCTCCCCTGGATAACGTGGTTCATTAGGACGTCGGCTGCAAACTGAAACATTTTAAAATATTTCACGCTGTGTCCCCACTGCCCTGCTCGCGAGTTTTGATATGACATCATCTTCTCCTTCTGTCCTTCTGTTACGCGTGCAGCCGGAGAGAAGAAGAAACCTGTGAAAGCAGTAACAGGAACCCCCAGCCCCAAACTAAACGGTCAGTTCTACTACCGTCTTTTCTATTCCAGGCTATTCCAGCCTTTTCATTCCTTGTCTATTGTTGACTTATCTGTTCCATTTTAATCTGGCTTAGTCTGTGGTTCGATAAATTCTGCTCAGCTCCTTTTCACTCACAGTTCAGCTCCACAGTGCTGCTCTTGTTTTTTCTTATGTTCTTGTCAATTTTATTGCACTTTGCTGCTTTCTGTGGTAGTTCTAAATAATTTATTTTTCCTCACTACACAGAGAAAGGTAAATTAAGTACTGTGAAATTCTGATCTTCTCTATGTTCTTTTTTTTTCTGCTCTGCCACATTGTATGCAATTATCTGCATATAATTCACACATACTGTCTATTTATATACACCAGTCTGCCGCAACATTAAAATCACCTGCCTATTATTGCCTCCCATTGGCAACCAGAAGAGCGCCGTGTCATGGGCGTGGGACCTGTGGGCCCTCTGTTGATATAGCTGGTTCTGCTGTATTCTGGGGATTCTTGATCTGATTAGAAACCGGGGAGTCCAGAGGCCTGGCCAATGCTTTGGTCTCGCTGTCACGTTCCTCCGGCTGTTCCTGAGCAATTTTTGCTGAACGCCCTGTTGGGAAGAGGTGCTGGAGTTGTTTGGTATGCAACAATGTAGGTAAGGTTTCCAAGCAGAGACGGAGTAGTGAGATGAGATGAAATGTTAATCACTTCTGTCAGTGGCTTTAATGCTGTGGCTGATTGGTGAAGCCAGTTGTTTTTTTTTTTGTTTTTTTGTTTTTTTTAAAGATTGAAACCGAAGAAACGACCGGACCTTAATCTAATTCATGTTCTCGTCTCTTTTGTAGTTCCGGATGATGTCTTTGCTCCTAACTACATATGGAAGGGTTCCTATAATTACCGTGGGAGGAAGCAGCCTATAACACTGAGCATCACCAGCTTCAACTCCACAACGGGGAGAGTCAATGTTACCCTTAGCAACGGCAATATGGAACTGCTCCTGTCAGGCATGTTACATTATGGTTAATTATTCAGTAATCTACATAAAGCGCTTTGTTTACCTGTCACAGAGAACCGGTGCTATGACGTGGCAGGTCATGACAGGACATTGTTATAATAAAATGTAATTATGATACTAAATGATGCTGTGCTGGCATCGGCATGCATTGGCAAACCTAAGCAAGTAACCCCAAACTTACTCACTCACTCACTCAAACCTCACTCACTCAAACGCGCAGACAGACACTTACTCGCACACCTACCTCCCAGGGTCCTACAATAGCGTCAGCAGGGGGTTAAGACCCTATTAAAACACAAATCCTGTTGAAGCTAGAATTGCTTCCTGGAGTAGCAGAGAGCACAAACACCGTATCACAAAACCGCGCCGCTATCAGACATTCGTCTTCTGGCTTAAAGGAGCAGCTTTAGATCAATAACAGCTAAAGCTGCACTCACACAGTCACAGAAAGGCCAGTGGCCAGTTACATAAAACTTGCATGTTTTTTTCTGTTTAAGATGTCAAGTTTTCCTTTCCTAAGTAATATTCCTAAAGGCAGGAGGAGCTCAGTGTTTTGGAAAATGTTCATACTTTATACTTTCTTTCTAAGAAGCTAGGAGAGTACAGTATATCAATTGCTGTCTCTTCCCGTACCAACACCTTTTTATGATTAGGGGGAGAATTGAATTTATTGACTTAACTTCCATTTCCCAGTTTTCTCCATTTTTTTTTAAATCCATTCATCCATCCATCTTTTTTTAAAGCAATCTTTTTCTTTATTTTACAGCTGCATTCAGTTTGTTATATTTTCTTTTTGTCCCAATAAAATGTCAAAACTAATGACATGTATTTATCTGGCGCACCAGAGAAAGTAGAAACACATGCTGCAGGATCTAATGATCTGTAGTGAGCGCGCCATTATTTTATTGGTTGTAGTGTAAACAGTGTGTTTATTCTGTGCCCTCTAGGAGTGTACAAGGCGTCTGAGGCCAGGCTGTTGCTGCTGATGTATCAGGTGAATTATGTGAACCAGGGAAACCAACTAAAAGATTCAGCCATCTCTCCCGCCAAGATCATCGATGATTCCTGGACCATGGATGGATTTGTAAGTCTCAGCTGATAAAATCAACCTAACCAAATTCGGTTGAGCTGGATTTAGATTTAATACATTATCAGACAATCTAAAGAGGAGATTGCAATAGAGAATAATCGGTCAGAGGTGTTGGAAGATAAATGAATACCACGTTTAACATCTTAATAATCAATTCTGATTAGTAAACTAACAGAACATTAATCTGTATACTTCTAAGCACTATTGCGGAACCAACATACTATGTGTCTGTAACTACATTTGTGTAAATATATGTCCATGACATATTTAAACTAGATGAGTACGTTCTCTAATCAGGCCAATGTCATATTCTAGACAGTCCTCTAGATCGGAGCCAACATCTGTGTCCTTTTTCTGCCCGTGTTCCACCTCTTCACTGGGTTTCGCGACATTCGCCTCCGGTAGTTTTTTTGTGTAATCTTGCCAACAAACAAGCAAATAAATAAACCTCACTGAAAATACACCTGAAAATACCAAGAATGCAACGAAACCCAAACATCATCTTGAATTCATTTGCTCTGCGGTGTTGACACGAAACCAGAACATAACTATTCTTTGTCCCTCTGTTTTTCTCTTCACGGTTGTTTTCCCGTCTCTCCCGCCCAAACAATTTCTCAACCACTCTTTCTTTTTAATCTCCAGGTATCAGCAGAGCCCGATGGCTCTAGTTATGTATTCCAGGGTTCCATTCAGGGAAAAGACTACGGACAGTTTGGACTGCAAAGATTGGGTAATTCTCCCTCGATTCTGCCAGCAGCACCAAATAATACCGTCTCCTTTGAAATTCAGCTGTGAATGACTAAAACTGATGAAATAAAATCAGGCAAACTGCTTCACCAAACCAATTCAGAAAGTAATCTGGGAGCTTCTAGGGGCATTATTGCTGCCAGTGGGACAGCCGTGCAGTAGTTACATTCTCACCAAGTGCAAAAGCTGCTCTTTAGACTCTGATGGGTCTGATGACAAATGTAATTAATTATCCAAATGTAAGTAATTATTATCCTGCAACATCCACTGTTCCCTGTCCATTGCCAATTACCAGAACTCCTGCCTCAGAAATCACAGCTACAACTAATAAAAATGTACCTGCAACAATATTTCTTCCTTCAAAACAAAACTCTGATGCATTTCCTGGTTTGTCGCAGGTCTGAATATGTCGGAGAGTCAAAACTCGCCACCCCCTCAGCTTGGTACCAACAGCAGCTCCGTGGCGATCGCCATTCTGGTGCCTTTCTTCGCTCTGATCTTTACCGGTTTTGGCTTTTATCTCTACAAACAAAGGTATGTGTTCAAAAAAAGCAAACCTGCACGGATCCCTTTGAAGTGTCATTCAGTTGAATTTCAGCAATAAAAAAGGGACGCGTTCCTGTCATTGCATCGTTACTCCGCTTCTGTTTTCCATTAACAACATACAAAAAGTTTTAAAAAAAAAAGGTATTGTTAACATTTTAAGAAAGTGTCTAATTCACGATAACAATACCTGCCTCGGTGCTTCGGTTGTTGAGGTGCTCAAAGACAGTTAAGTCACTGTCTGATGCAAACTGTGCCACAAAACATCTCTGTTTAGGAGGTGGTAAATTGGATTTTTCAGAGATATGGTTTAAGCACAAATGACTGGTGTTCGCATTGTTAACGGATGCAAATAACTTCTGTTCTGCTGTTAATATCTAAAAAAAGGCTCGCTGAAGGAATTAGTTTTGGATGAGCTGATTGGAATCTCACTAGGCTTCCTAAAAAGTACAACACACTCTCTAATCCTTCTTAAGGCTTGTTTACAATGCTTCTACTCTCAAGACTGCATCCGCTATTGTCCACCGGCTGCTCAGTAATGTTAAAATTAATAGGCAATTAGAAGATTTCTCTTCCTCTAATGGTGTGTTTATGATTTCTTCACTGTATTTTTTTTTCTTCCACAGAACCACACCAAAAACACAATACACAGGATGCTCAGTCCATGAAAACAACAACGGCCAGGCGGCCTTTGAGAACCCCATGTACAACACCAACGCCAAGGCTGTGGAGGGGAAGGCTGTTAGATTTGATCCGAATCTAAATACTGTATGCACCATGGTTTGAGGATTGACTGACCTTACTTGAATTTAATGACTCAGATCTCTAATGGGACCACGGCTGGTAAGAGACGACGGAAAGACAAAGCTCTGTGCTTCGATGCAAACGTCACCGTGAACAAGATGGTCTGTACACTGATTACAAAAGACCTTCATTCCCAGTCCAGAAACCTAATCTGCCCCGGCTCTCCAGCTGAAACCAAAACCCAGCATTGGTTTCCGTCACTGACAGCTTTTTTTTGTATCCACAAATGAAATTTGAACAAATATGAACACAAAAGTCTGCTGCCCTTGATAGACGCAAGCAGTCGGTGTGAACTCACTGGGAGACGTAACATCAAGTGATGGAAAGGGATACTACTGAATGGAAAACCATACTGGCTATTATCTATCTCTAACCCCAAGACTCAGCAGGTCATGGATTCTTTATAATTGGATTCCAAACCAGATACATCCATTATACTCTAACCTCTTATTTAACCTCTCTCACTATCTGTAATATCAGTACTAATGATTAAGCCATGACCTGCTAGTTGGACATCGTGACATGTTATCACAACCCAATGCCAAATTTTGTATGTGATACAAAGTTGTGAAGAGGAGGACCCAGACTGGGATCTATGGCCACCCGTGCCTGGAGAAAGAGAGCGCACATCATCGGAGCCCAGCTGTAGTTAGAAATTATAGAGATAATCCACTAGAAATATTTTTTCATAAGTAACATGTTGTCAAAACAAAACTGTAAAATCCTTCAACAAAACGAAACACAATGACCGCAGACAGGGGAGATGTGACATGAAGATGATGTCATAAAAGACACTGTGATGTTAAGAAAACTGTTTCTATCTATTTGGGTTTAACACTGACAGTTTTTTAAAATAAAAAAAACACTGTCACCAGCAGACCATCAGTAAACTGGACTAACGCTTTGTGAAGAGGAAACTCTCTAAAACGACCACGGAATACAACACTCTAACAGCCAGACAGGACAACCTCCTGTCTCCATTACAACCAGAGGCTGGTATTACCAGCCGGCATTTGTCTTTTTTTTTCTATTGAAATGGGATCTAAGATGGCTAATGTTAGCAGACAGTTGCAAAAGTTGCTTTGAAAAGAGACTAACTCCTAAGCGAAGGATAAGGGCATCCTTGGAGATGGAGCTATAATCCTAACTGAACTGGGATTAGAGCACAGCAAAACTAAAAGGAGTCTAAAGGGGAGCTAGCACTTAGAGAACAGATGAGAGACTGTCTCATCTAAAGGATAAACTGCCTCTTCCCATCCAGTGGATAAGAGAGGAGGCCAAGGAGATGGAGACAGCCCCTAACTGAACTGGAAGTAAAGTAAGAGAGTCATTAAGAGAAAAAAGAAGATTTTAAAATTGTAATACAACCAATCGGAGCCTGTCTAACCTGAAATCATTTACAGGGAGAGGGCAGCCCTCCTTCTACATAATGAATCAGATCAGACAGAATATGAGGCGAGACGTTCCTGATCCTGCGAATTTAAATGGATTTTGACCAGAAGGACGGTGAATGGATACAGAGGACTCTGATGGACTAACAAAGAAAAAGACTTTGACAAACAGAGAAAGCTCTGGCACTAAAGCACATTTCACAGGAACACTACCTGTCTACCCACTGAGAGACGGACTAGCACAGGGATGGAAAGGTTAGAGAGTCAGAACTGACAGAGTGAATGACAGTCACAAATGATGACAGGTACACACATACAAAATCTGGAAAGTCAGGTAGAGAAGTGGTATTAAGGCCAGCGGTCATACAATGAGACAGACAGGTTCAAGAAAGATGAGCCGGGTCTTGGACTGTTGCAGACTCCGTCATCCATGTCGCCACTTCACAGACAGTTTAAACACAGATTTACAGGCTTACAGAAGGACATACAAAGAGACAAGCTCGTAGACAGGAGACAGAGACGGGCATAAACTGATAGACAGGCTAAAAGAAAGACAAACAGGGTTGTAGCCCTACGATTGTGGACACCGCTCCACTGTAATTCTGCACTCTGAGAGTGCTTATCTTCTTTCTTTCTTACTGCTGCAGAATCTTCTGATCTGTAAATCTATTGCATATATATATTCGGGAGCATTCACCACCTATATTTTTGTGCTATATATTTACCACAGGGGAGGGGCTAAAGGGTAAAGACAGATTATAGCAGAGTTTTTAGAAAAAAAAAAGAGAAAGAAATACCAGAATAAAAGACATTATAATTATGTGCTATTCACAGAAGTCACAAGCAGTATTTTGGTTTCCTTATAACATTAAGCTGGTTTATTTTCATTTGTTCTGTAATGTGAAGACCCTCTTATATGCATTGTCTTTCCCACTGGGGCAATCATGAGCATCAGTGGTATTGTTGTTGTCATTACTGTTGAGATTCGAGGTTTGCCAGCAGCAATTTTGCTCGTTAGACGGTTTTATTCCACATTTATCACAGGTGGCAGATTTCTAAAACCTGACAGAGTTTGTACGTTGCCATTTTTTTGACACCTGCGTTGGAGGCATTGGCCAATAAAAATACGTAATTATCTCCATTGAGACACAGACAACATTTTAAGGATGGGACTGAAGCTGGGGTAGCAGCTGGGGTTTCTAACATAACTGGCGCAGACAATTATGAATCAAAACTCTGTACTAATGATTTTGAAAATAACAGTTTATCAAGTTATTTTTTAAAGTCCATAAGAGATTAATAGATCACTTCAACAAAGCTTTTTGTGATCATGGCAACACGGGAAGTTGTGCTTTTAACGGAGCCCACTTGTTCGATTGCACACGGCCAAACTCTCATCCAGCGCCGTCTCTGGATGTTGTGATCGTCTCCTACAGTTCAAGGCCAAAACTTACAATTTAGCTAAAATGCATTTAACAATAATAACGGATATGACTGCCGGTGAAGTGCCCAAGATGGAGGTACTGAATAGATGGCCAGCATTTGTGTTGTTTACTGACAGTTCACTTCATGTTTCCCATATTAATGTCTCATATTAGGAAACGATGAATTAAATGACAAATTTAAGTAGCTAAATTAGCAACTCGTGTCGCACGTGGTGACGAATCAGCAACTCTGCAACAAATCTAAATGCACAGTATGAATATTGGTAAGCCCAAAACAGAGTTTCAAGGATATGTATTAGAAGAAAATATATCAGGAAAAATATTTTTATCACGTATAAATAAATAGACAAGCTGATGGCCTGCTTGCAAAGAGATGTAGCAAAGCTACTATTAAAAATATATACAGTTCACACTGCACATTGCATCTGAACCCTACATACTGATTTGTTTTCTTGCTCAGTGTGTTACTCAGGACACCTCCAGTGTGAACCGTATTCGAGTCACGCCACAAACAGGCCTTAAGTCTTAATTTTGATTTTCTGAACTATCCTAATTATTTTTAGGTGTGTTCTTTTGTGATCTATTTTGCCCTTGTTCTAACAATCCACATCAGTTTTGAATTGAAGCACACCCTTTGACTCTTTAGGTTTAAAAAATAAGAGAGAGTTTGCGTTACCTTTGGCACTTCTGAAGTCTCAGACACTAGAGTGCAGTGCAAGAACAGACAGATTTTAATGACCCCGCACATTTCAAGTCTTATCTAACATGAACTGACGCATTTGGGATTATTTTTCAAGATTTTTACTCATTTTTATTTAATAAAAATAGCCATATAATCTCAACTCAATATTCCAGTTTCAATATCCCCGCCCCCGCCCCCGCCCCAGTGTGATCTGCCACCTTTTGATAAACACTTGCAACCTTTACTCTATTTTGCCCCTTTCTGCCACTGTTGTTGCACTTGATATGAGCCTTTCTGATGTACCATAAATGAACCACTGCTGAGGGATGAGTTAGATGTCTGAGTTTTTGTGTGAAACCTTTCAAAGTAATTAACTGTTGTGGGGGAAGGGCCTGGAAATAAAGCATAAACCATATTAACTGGTCCTTACAGGAGGCAGGAGTAAATGTATCAGTCAGCATTATTCCCTGTTTTGCAGCTCTGTTGCTTATTTAAAAAAAAGTGCTTGTTTTTTCTTTTGTTGTTTTTTTTTTGTTTTTTTGCTGTTTTTCTTTTGTTTTGTTTTTTGAAGACTCTGGTTTAAAGAGTGAGAGGCTGAATTCTGTTAGTCTGGGGTCCCACACATGATGGATAACTAGACTTTTTAATGAGTCTGGGTGCCAGGGTGAGCAAAAAACCTCCACTTTGTTTTAAGAACCCCCGCTGCTGTGACCACAGGCACCAACCGCAACCAGCTGACAGAAAACTCCTTTTAAAGTCATTACTGATTTAAAAGCAACAGTAGCTGCGGCTTCCTGTTTATCCGTGCTGTGACTGTGCCCGCACTTCATCGCTATCACGACATTGTTTCTTATTACAGGTTGGATTGATTGTTGCCGCTCTTGTTGTTGCTGTTGCTGTTGTTGCCGTTTCTTCAGTATGAATCTGACACAGTGCCTACCAAAAACCACGGGACCCTCCCTTTCGCTCCATCTCTCACACACGCACACATACGAACACACACCTGCTCCAGCGCCTCCCCCCCACCATCAGAGGTCATTATTTTCTAAGCTTCAGTCTATTTTGCCACAAGCTTTTCCTACTGACTGACCGCAATAAGACCCTTGTGATTTGAAAGACTTAAAGCCGTTCCTGCCTGGGGACATTGGAAATATTCACCATTTGAAAAAAAAAACAAAAAGATGAAATATAGAATAAAAAAGTGTTTTGTACAGAAATATATTTTTATGATGAAATTATTTGTAAAATGTATGACTCTATTATGTAAATTTTCAATGCAATGTAAAATTAAAAAAGGCTAATTGCTTTTGTAAAAAGTGTGTTTTCCATTACTGTCTCATTTCTTTTAATGACTTTCTGAAAACTGGAAATTGTAACCACTTTAGCCGACTTATGCACTGCAAACACCTGAACATATTTCTCTTAAAGAGGAAAGCATTGAGGCTAAAATTAGTGAGATTAAGTGTTGCAGTGTAAAGTGATGTGGAACTTAAATGTTGCTTTAGGTGCAAATGTGACTGGTTAAAAATAGTTTTCAAAGTCAGGAAATGCCTCACAGGGGAAATGCAGCCGGCACAATGTGAACCGGGTCCTCACGCAGTTACAGTGTCTCACCTCGAGATCAGCTCCCTAAACTTCTTCCATTCAGGAACTGTGGAGGTTCTTATCACTGGAAATCCAGCATTATTATTTGCTGCTGCGCTTTGCTGGAAAAGCAGAGCAGCAAGTAACTGGGACGCAGACAGCACAGCTTTCACAGGTCAAAAGAATTAAGCAGAGGTGGTCGGCACACACAGATCTGTTCAAGCGTGCGCGGCGTTACAATGGAAGATGAGAAGAGCCACTTCCTGTTCAGCTGTAGCGCCGTGTGGAGTCGTTGCACCAAACATGAGTTTGGGTATTTTTTGTATTTCGTATGTTGTCCTGCTTTTGTTTGACACAGTCAGTATCTGGATTTACTTCATTTTTAGATGTATACATAAGAATGTACTTTTTTTACACATTTTGATTTTACTTGACATAAATTTGTTTACAGCACAGAATACACCCCCCCCCCCACCCACCCACACGTTTTCTATATTATAGGATAAAGCAAACTGAAGACATTCTGACATTTAGCCATGTCAGTTTTCATTGGCCAAAAGGACAAGCCCACTCATCAAATCAGTGATCAGGTTCTCCATGTTCTGCCGGGTTGAGGTTGCGGGCTCAGCAGTCTAAGCAACACCCAGACCTCCCTCCCCCTGGCCACTTCCATCAGCTCTTCCAGGGGACACTGAGCCATTCCCAAGCCAGCTGAGAGATACAATCTCTCCAGTGTGTCTGGGTCTCCCACAGGGCCTCGTCCTGGTGGGACGTACCTGGAACACCTCACTTAGGAGGCATCCAGGAGGTGTTTTGGTCCACCTCAACTTGCTCGTTTCGATGTGAAAGAGTAGTGGCTCTACTTCGAGCCCCTCCTAATTGACAGATCTCTAAGGGAGAACCCAGACACTCTTCTACTGCTTGTATCTGTGATCTTACTCTTTCGGTCGCTACCAGTGCTCGTGGCCATAGGTGACGGTAGGAATGTTGATCAATTGGTAAATCGCTTTCACGCTCTGCTCCCTCTTCACCATAACAGACCTGCTGTCGCCAATCCAGCTGTTGATCTCCTACTCCACTTTCCCATCGCACGTGAGCAGGACCCAAAGATATTCCTCTGCTTGAGGCAGTAAGTCTTTCCTGACCTGCAGTGAGCACTCCACCTTTTTCTGACTGAGAACCATGGCCCCAGACTTTAAGGTGCTTGTTGTCCCTGGATGGAGTTTTTACATTTTCCCAAGTTCCATTTTCACTGAACTAAAATTCCATTTACATGTGAACGAAAGGCTAAAGGCCAAAAAAGTTACGTTTTCCAAAATATCAGCGTATGTGTGGACTGGGCCTTAACTGGGCCACTCAGTCTGTTGATGTGAATCATGATATAATTTAAATAGATGTGTTTTCTTCTCAATTTTCAACAGTCTTCTCAAATAGCGTTGTTTCATTGTTGTTATAGCGCTCAAGAAATGTCCAAAAAATATTTTGTACAATTCCAAGGTGCACTTAGTGCTGAATAATAATGTCTGTCACCTGCTAAGGAGCTCTTCTTCAGATAAGGAGGACAAAGGTGCCTTTACCACAGTTCGGAAACTGCAACAGCTGCCTTTAGTTTGATTAAATGTTACTCTGAAGGAAACAAGTGGTGGAGGAGATGATACTAATATCCACTTGCTAACCAATGAGGTTAAATCATTACACTAAGTCCACAGTAGGGTACATATTTTCTGAACATATCGTCACCTTGTTAAAATAATGGCCTAAGTCATTTTTTTTAATGAAAGTTTTATTTTTGCCTAAATTGTGTAGATTTCTATTGAGTTTTTGAGTTGAGTTTTTTCTTCTCTGAAAGCCCTAAAAAAAAAAAAGACTTAGGCCATTATTTTAACAAGGTCACGATATTGCAAAGCAAAAGTGTCTCTTTTTGGTAAACTGAAAATAACATTTTTAAAAATTATGCTACTTTATATATTTTTTTTCTTCAATAATGTAAATTATTATAGCTTTATTTATAATAACTGCAGCTGCTGTTACACCCAAATTCCCCCTCTGTGGGACAATAAAGGCTGTTTCTTCTTCTTCTCTTTTCTCAGTAAGTCATTTGCAACTTAACCATTTACTTTTTATTGCAGTAATCTTTTTAATGAAGTCTGTCTTGCCTTCAGGCAAGCTCCAGGTCTGAAAAATCAGGCCAACACATCAGTAATAAAAACTGCATTTCTACAAGTGGCCACTTGAGGCTGTCTCCACAGGTGAGTTAATCCCATAAGCTCTGACTTTGCAGCGTTAAGAAAAACATGTTTACAACCTGGTGTAACGGACAGCTTTTCCCTTGCAAGATACCTTTTCACTTCACATGAGCTCTGCTTACATAATTTTTTATAGCTCATCCACCTCGATACCTGACTCAAGGACGTGGAGCCCACTGGTGTCTGCTAAACATCCGAAACACAATCAAATAAAGAATCCGAGAAGACGGGATCTGCTGTGGTTAAAATGTTGTTCGAAGATAGTTTAAAAAATAAAATACATTAAAAAAAACTTCTAAAAAATGTGCACGCAGGATTTAAGGCTGTGTGGGTAATGCTTAGAGGATTCTTTTACCATCTTTTAGCATGTTTCATCGCTACTCTCATTCAAATGTTTGTTAGTGCAAACTTTGAAGTCTGCAATCATCAAATTATTTCGGACTTTCATGTCTTTACATGTCTGAATCTAATCTGGTGTGAGATAAATTTTCTATTTGCAATATTGGTGAGTCCTCAGTATGAGCAGAAATACTTATAATGGATATTTTGATATTAGATAGATGTGAGGTACTGTGCTTCTTACTTTATTTGCTTAATGTGTCCACTAGATGGTGCCAGATGAGCTCTGTAACTGAGCAGCTCACAAAGTCCCTACATCACACCTTACTTCAACTGATTGGACACAATGACGCACAATAAAGTTAACTCATTTTGCAGCTGCACAATTTTCACTCAAGACAACATCAGCAGGAAATTAAATTCATATTCAGGAAGCATGGCCTAGATTTTGAACTTTCTTTGTTTTGTTTTTTTATATAGTTTCCTGAAACCCTTTGATGTAAAGGTTGTTCCAAAGCCTGGATGAAGATCAGAACTTTTCACATCAGTTAATCAAACTGCAGCAATCTGGCCATTTTTCCAACTATGCGTGCTCCAAATCTCAGTCAAATAATAAAAAATTGAAATAAAATTAAGTTAATTTATTTGAAGAACAAAGAAAAAAAAAGAGAAATTATTTGTATAGTTCCAGTGTTTGATGTGTGCAATTACCCTTGATTTTCTTCAGCTTCACTGTGCTGTCAGTAGATGGAGCCAGGTGACCTGCGAAAGAGCCTTCTGCCAGAATATGCAGCCTTTACAGTGTGCTGCCAATGCGTGGTGCGCTATTAGAGTATGTTTATATATTTATGAAACCCAGGAATATGCTGTTAGGCAGTTAATACTTTACAAACACATTGCACAGAAGTAAAAGAATGAGATGGGAAAATTAAGGGTTCATATTGTGAAGCAATTGTGGTTCACATATTTCATAGACCAAAAAAAAAGTAAGCCTCTGCTTGAGGTGTTGCAGTATTTACATGTGTGTCCCTTCAGTCACATAAACTGTGAACTTTCACTGCAAACAATCAAATTTTCCCACTTCACACATCATTACACAGTAGGCAAAACAGCAATACCAAAATTTAATTTCACAAATTAAGATTGGGTTTATTTATTTATTTTTTTAATTGTATTATCTTTATATATTTACTTATTTATTTTTAGTGCCCACTTTCTGCACATCTCTGTTTGGCCTGGCTGCTTCCAGTAAGCGGAACCAGTTGTAGTTGTATTTAGCACAGGGCAGCAGCAGATGGCGCCAGCTTACCTCTAAACTTCTCCATAGTTGTTTCTGTGGGCAGTCCTCGGCAGCATGCAGCTGCAAAATAGCGGCACTGGTGAAGCAACCAAATAAATAAAAAAATGTGGATGTCGGATCAACTCATGATCACACAAACCTGTTTGTCCTAATGACAAACTTGTGAAATATTTCACCAAAGGGAAAAAAAACGGTGAATGAATGAGCTGTTCATTATGAGCTGCTGTATTAGAAACTGTGAGGAATGGAGACACTTTAAATGTGACTGCTAAAGCGTTTCTCAGGCATAAGTTTATCACCTTTAAACAGTAATAGTGTCCAGTACTACAAAGCATGATGTCATGGTTTGATGTGTGCATTTGCACTGGGTTTTATAGGCTGTGTGTCATCACTAGATGGAGCTTGATGACCTCTGGTACTTAATTATTGTACCTAAGTCAAAAGCATAAAACACTACAGATATGATGCTTAACGTTACAGACGGACAAAGCTGTCTCTCACAATTCGGCCAATTTTCACATTTCTTTTGGGCACAAAAAAGTCGATTGCACAAAGAAATCCCCCCAAATTGATGTTCCTCTTCTTTAAATTCAGTAACACCTTCCTTTTACACCTTCTTTTTAAAAAAATAATTTTTAATTATGCCCTCTCTGGTGGAGACACTGTGTATTAGTCTAAGTGGGACAAGCTGAGGCTGCAGGGTCCAGGGGAAAGGATAATGATGCAGTGAAGCTCCTCGAGAAGTCCTTTGGTGTATGGAGCCCTTGTGTGCCCGTGTGAGTGCAGAGCAGAGCGCGCTGAGAGGGTAATTGCAGCAAAGTCAAAGACAGAGACCATAATTTGTCCCTACTGATCCATTAATAGAAAGAAACATTGTTTGGGTCCAGGTGCAGATTTAAAGGATTCATTTGTGTATGTTTAGTATGTTTGTTTTGAGCTTTTTCTGAAGTGTCTGATTTGTTTAAGTCCTATATTTACTTTTGTCTTGAGCCATCCTGCAGCTTTCCTATTGGTGCTTTGAGACGGGGTACAGCTTCATCGGTAGGAAAATACATACAGGTCATAATTTAATTCAGTTTGATGCTAAAACTTGGTAAAAGGTCAACACAGTAAAGCAGTAAAAAGTGCTTTTAGATATAAAAAAAAATAGAAACTGAGTATTTAATAGTACATTTGATTTGGCTAAATAATTCTAAAGCTTTGAAACTCACAATTTTTAGCAATACTTAAACAATAATCAGTTTTGATTCTTTTGTCAATCCTTTTTTTTAATTCCTTTTTTTTTTTTAATACTCTTCTGATCACTCAGCTTCCTGCAGTCTTCTGGCACAGAAGACCGTTCCCTGATTTTCTCCAGCTTTCTGTCTTCAACTCCTCTCAAATCAATCTGGGATTAAGCTTGATTACACGGATACCCCTTCGGGACGCTTTATTTCAATGAATTAGTCGAGTGAATGAACAGAACTGCAACAGAACGGTATTTTGTACCAGCCACATAAATTATGCATAGGCCGTGGATATCAGCTAGCCTTGATCATCTTTTTTATGGTTTGAATTCATAGTGAGAGAAATTGTTAATTGCCAGCCTTGTCACATATAATCGGGGATGTGTTTGATATACAGTCGGGATGCGGTCTATATATGGTGGTTATTTATTCATGCGGTGATAGAGGTAGTGCGAGTCTAGGAGACCTAGATAAAATGTTATATGCTGCTTTAAGTTTTACACTTTATGATTATTGCCAGAATTATTGTGAACAAATAAGAAGGTCCAGCCAGCAAACTTGTTTTATTTTAGTTTTTTTAATCTATCTGTTGTTGAACTCTACAACAAATCACGGGTTGTCACACTTGTATAAGTTTAAATGTTAAGGGTCTATCAGTATGGGTCAGCTTCAATTAATGTTCATTATTGTGACAATGCTCATCACTTGCAGGTTAATAGGTAAGGATGGAACAAAAAAATTCCACATTTTTCCCAACTGGAAATTTGTCACACACACAGTTAAACTTACACACTCCCCTGTTCTTGTTAAATGCAAACAAATGTGAAAATGAGAGTTCACGGAGTCAGAAGGCCTGAAATATTTAAAAATGGAAAATGAATGCGGCATTTTCCTTATAGCAGTTCTTAATGCGTCTTTGCCTAAAGTGGATTTGGAGCAGCCAAAGAATGGGATGTGGGACAGAAACCCACCTGTGTTTTGATGGCAGCACCGCCGGTCAGATCAGATCTCTGTAAATAATAAACTAGAGAAGAAGCATTTTAGGGTGTCTGGTCACACGTGTGCAGTGCCCTGAAGCGCTGTTGTGACTAAATGTTAATTATCATTGGGCTTAAAGGCTTTTAATCCTGGTCTTGCTCGGCCTTTGGATAACAAAATCTACGGATATTAGAAATTTGAGTTTTTATGATGAATCAAATTGTCTGCATATCCTGCGTGTGATATCATCCGCGGATAGATGAATGGACGGATTTTGAACATATGTTCGGTCACAGCTGTTTACTTTTCACCAGCGTTCTACCGTCACTGCTTGTATTTACCAATTGATTAACATGACATGCTCAGCCATGTCCTACATTGGGAGGCTGCAATGTTAGATTAAATGCCGGCTAGATCCTCATCAGGGGAAAAAAATCAATGGTTGTTGTTAAGGGCGAGTAGTGTGCGACAAGAAGAGTGGGGGATGGAGGATAGTAGAGTCACTTTACATGGTGTGTCCTGGGCTGCTTATGCTGTGGCGCCTGCGTGTATTGACCTGGATAGGAAGCCTGGGTAAGGATTAGAAGGAAAATTTGTCACTGTACTTCTCTGACTCGGGCTCTCTTAGAAGTAATCGCCTCTTGACTAAGCCAAGACACTCACATGTTTGCACAAATTTCCACTTTAGTCATCCAAATCGTGCTCTAAATTTATTTATATTTGAGTTTGGAAATATATTAACATTTCCCAACCAGCCACATACAGTCAAAAAAAAAAAAAAAACAACAAAAAAACTGCCAATGCCAATACATTTGCCAAGGTGTGTGTCTGTGTGTGCACTGTAGTTCATCATGACAAAAATGAAGAAAGTGTAGAAAAGGCTTTTAGTGGATGACTGCATACATTAAAAAATGCAGTAAAGGTATTAAGTCTGTAATATTATTCAAGAGAAATATATTTCCTGTTATTTCTAGCCATCGCATTATAGACAAATGCGTACATACATTTACAAAGAATTAAACAATACAAACATGGAAAACCAGACGTGCAAATAAGGCCTGAGCTCTCACTTCTGTGACACAGAGGCTGACTGGTCCGTAACTGAGGTCCCAGTGCGCTACTCTCTCGAAGCGCTGCACACAAGACAACCCAGCGAATGATGTAATTTGCCACTGAGTCCACAAAATCTTTGCAGATTGGTTAAATAAACTATGCCTTTGAAAGGATAACGAGAAGTTCCCATGTTTAACGACAAGGACAAAAGCCGCATTATTTCTCTTGAATCTGACTCGTCTCTGGACCTTCTATGGGAGGCAAAGGAATGTGATCCCTCTGAAGCTGGAACACACCTTCTGTTTTACCTTTTTAGAGAGAAAGTGAACCAGTAACCCAGTCTGCCAGTCCGCAGCCAGTGTCTCTGCTCTCCATGCAGTTTTGCGCAGGTGTGTAAACCAAGACAGCTCAACAACATCCAGAAGGGCTCAAGGTGAATCTCATCCACTTCCAGGGCCCTACCTCTATCACCTTAGCCCTGGTGATTCCTTTTGTCCGTGGGTTATGTTACAGGAGATCCTTGAAATATTCTTTAAGTATTTGGAACAGTCGGACTCTTGACAGTCTAGCATTAGTGCAGCATGTTTAGAGAAGTGCATCTTAGCTGGCTTATCCGGTTTTAATCTCATGCACAAAATAAAGCAGAGAGAGAAAATGTATTTGTCACGCATGGTCATAATTTTCAAAAATATTCCAACAGTCACATAAAAAAGATACATATAAAAAAGATTCATACAGAATAAAGTCCTGTATGAATGCATGGCTAAAATGTGACTTGTAGTGTAAAGCACTTGGAGTGGTCAATGAGACTAGTAAACTCGGAGCATAATGCAACTATAGATGATGAAAAATAATTATTAATTTTTTTTTTTTAGCAGCAATGCTTTTCGGATTAAATTGCATCCAGAAAATGCTCATGTAGGTGTTTACATGAGCACATGAAAAAGAGCACATATTAATTCTTAGAATGCTAAAATCTGATCTAATCATCGGTGAAGTGCTTTCGGTTTGACGCCTCAATGACTATAAAGTATGTCAGTGCCTTTTGAGTCCTGCCAGACCATAGTGACACTGCTGGCCTGGCTTATGTGAAGATAGGCTCTGCCAGCTACAATGTTTTGAAGAAAGAAGTCATGTGTAGTAGCTGTGCTGGTCCTGCCTGTCATAATGTTGTGTCATTTCAGTGAGTAGACTCTGCTGGCTTGGAAGCACTAATTAGGTACTAGCAAAATAAACAGGAAAAAAAAAATCAAGATTGCTTTGTAGATAATGCTTTACTGTACAGGACTGCAGCTAACCATTGTTTTTATTATCAATAATGATTTTTTTTCTTTTTTGTATTGGTCATATGCAACTTTGCGATCCTAAGTCATGCTTCCATGTTATATTTAGAGAAGAGGCTTTCTCCTGGTAACCCTTACAAATGAGCCATGCTTGTTCAGTCTTGAACTTGAACATTTAACATGCTAACTGAGGCCTGTAGAGGCTGAGATGCAGCTCTCGCATGTTTTGCAGTTTCTCTGAGCATTACACGGTCTGACCTTGGGGTGAATCTGCTGGGACATCCACTCGTGGGAAGAGTGGCAGTTGTCCTGAATGTTTTCACTAGTCAATAATCTTTCCAACTGTAGAATGATGGACAAATTGTATGGAAACAGCCCTATGACCCTTCCCAGCCTGATGGGCAGCAGCAATTACTTTTCTAAAATCACTGCTGATGTCTTTCCTCCTTTGCATTGGTTTAACACATACCTGAATGCTCCAGACCAGCAAACTGCCAAAACGTCTGCTTTCATAGCGGTAGCAGCACCTGGCTGCTACTTATCCTCTTAATTCCTATGGAGACAGTAAGGAAGGGTTTTTTGACAGGACTGCTTCTGCACTGTTGTTCAGTTTATGGTAAATAAATATTATTTTATTATTATCATCATTTGTTAGAGTAGTGCAAAGCGCTACTGTGCTTTTTTAAACATTTCACTGTACTTTTGGCATTTTGGGCCCCAAACGAACCCCTAAAGTCTAAAAATAAGTGCACGCTGACCATTTACACCCGTAATTATTCACCGGCTACTTTTACCATGACTCCACATTTGATTGTGTTTTAGTCACTGTTGACAAAACAGTGAAAATATTGACTCCTTCCCACTGTGTATTTTACTCTCTCTTAGCTCTACACACCTCACACCCTCTCGACTGCGCGACTCTCAGCCACTCAAGGACAAAGAGGGAATGACTTCACTGTTTTGCTGGTGTATGTCTTGTGTTTCTGGGGCAACAAGGAGATTATTACTGCAGAAAGAGCTCTGGGTGCTGCTGGTGGTGCCAGATAATTATGCATAAACAAACGAATCTCAGGAAAAGGTGTGCTGCCAAGGCTCTCTGGCCATGTTAGAAGTGAACTAACGGGGGGGGAGGGGGGGGGGGGGATCGAGAATTTCATATCGGTTGTTGACTGGGAGTAGTTTCACATTATCATACCTCCAAACAAATGAATGCTGTAAAGCCTGTTGTCTTTTGTATATTTTCATTTGCAAAGCTTTGTATACTGTGTCACGTCTTTTTGTTTTTTTAACCAAACTAGCTTTATTGTATTGTTATTTACCTTTTATATTAAACTAAATTTATTGAGAAGTATTTTCAGTACAAAATCAAAAGGTTAAAGTGTTTTAAGGGTTAGCATTTTATTTTAAACTGCAGGTAATAGAAGGAAAGGGTCTCATTTAAAACTCTAAACAAAGAATCAGTGCACTGTAGTCAATGACTCACACAAATGTGATTAAAATATAGTGTAACATAAAATTATGAGACCTCTTCAGGGTTGACATTTTGGGCAAAAAAAAAAAAAGTAAATAAATTCTTCAAATTTGTGTGACAATGAAGGTCTCACACGCTGTAAGGAGTGTTTAAACCTGAGAGTGAGCTGATGGTGCAGCTGAGCTACTGTGAAGTGCTTGTTAACAAGTGATTTATGAGTCTGGCTTATTACGGTGAGATTTCATTGATTTGTGGAAAGTTCCCACCCCCCCTGTTATTGTGTGATTTGCACAGAAGAAGTCCAAAGGTTGCTCAAAACTGATTTACTTAATGTTTAATGAGATTTGTTATAAATCTTGCAGTCACATGCACCTGTATAGATGCGCTGTATGGTCTAGGTGGGAGGACTGTGCAGTAATGCGTTCGCACAAGCAAACAGTGGAGAGTTTTGAAAACTTAAAATCATCTCTTTCTTCACGGTAGCCTGCAGTTTGTACCCTCCAATTTCCATCACTGACTTCCTGCATTCTTTGTCCTAAGAAACTCTTCCCCTTCATCGTAGCAATCTCCAGATAAAGCAAAACGATAGCTGGAGAAGGACCTGCTGGGGTGTGGGATTGCTTATAGAGAAGCGCCCGAGCGCTCGTCTGCTGGATTTGTTTGACTCGGGTAATTGAAAGTGTTTTAAACTATTATAGCAACTGGAGGGCTTGTTTAACTGTCGAGCTGCCAGTCAAGCGGGTGGGCCAAAAGCCCGAGCCCGTCAAGGCCTGTCAGTCAATGGAAACGAGAAGTGTCGGCTTAATGGATTTCTCCACACTGCTCTGTCTGCACGCCCAGCAGAGCTGGGAAAGAGGGAGGGGGAAAAAAATCAATGCATTGTCATGTGTGAGTGTTTGAGCCATCAAACGACCAGGTGGATTGGAACTGTATTTGCCTTGTGTCGATGTTGAGATGCAATACAGGGAGCGAGCAGGAGGTGTTGGTTAGAGTGTGGGTAAATGCAGTGCCTCTATCACATACACCACTCTTTGTGTGTGTGTGTGTGTGTGTGTGTGTGTGTGTGTGTGTGTGTGTGTGTGTGTGTGTGTGTGTGTGTGTGTGTGTTGCAGCGTCCTAAGAGGACCAGGCTTTCTGAGATAGACAGACGTTGTCTGCTTGTCTCCAGAGGCTTTTGCTGTGATTTGAGGTGTAAGAGGGGTCATATCACCCTCAAAACAAGTTTGCTTTCCATTTTGTAGTCTGTCCACAGGTGAAGAAATGCTCTTTTGTCTCTGTGTTTGTTGGTTGTTTTTTTTTTACAGTGTAGTGTGTGGCTATATGTAATTTTTAGTTTCCAGCGTGTGTGTATGTGTGTGTGTGTATATATATATATATGTAGACACAAAGATCTGGGACAATACTGACTGTTATGTGAAATCATCCAATGATTATATAAATGTGTTTAATGAATGATCTGTTTCAGTGAAAGTATTACTGTTATTGTTAAAATACTATGCTTGTATTTTTTCTGCATTTGGCTTAATGTTTGATGATGATGATGATGATAAGATCTAATCTAATCATATTTAATAATGAAGATGAAATGAAGTAACAGTCATTTTTTAAAATAACATTAATGTCAAACATCTTCTAATTTATCATTTTTTTAACCTTATTTTTCTTTTCTTTTTTTTCTCTAGATAAAGGGATTGACTCAAGTGACATTTTATACATTATGTAGTGATGTGTGACATCACCAAATATTGGTACTTGAAAGTATTAATAGAGGCCATTTCTGTCTGACACTACACTGAATGATTTTGGTCATTAGCGGTGACACGAGGCATAAAGATCTCATATTTAACAACTTTGTATTAGGACATTAACTGTGTAATTCTCCAAACTTACAGTCTAATCTAAACCAGTGAGTGATTTTTTAAAATTTTTTTGGAGGCGGGGTAGTGGACATCTTTACCCTTTTGCAAAGCACAGACACAGCTAAAGTTGTTACACACACACACACACACACACACACACACACACACACACACACACACACACACACACACACACACACACACA
>JAVDPK010000281.1:291789-302713 GCA_034780415.1 Cichlasoma orientale | reverse complement strand
ACACACACACACACACACACACACACACACACACACACACACACACACACACACACACACACACACACAGAGCTTCCCGCCTTATGAGCACATCAGAGGTGTATTCATTTTATCATTTCTAGTTTTGGTCACAGTGAGGCTGCCACGGCGCGCACCTTTGCTTCATCTTACTACCACCTAGTGTAATTTATAGCCAGCAGATCCGACTCCAGCGCCATCATTTTTAAACGCCCCTTCTTTTATCTCTACCAAATGATCGTATTAACCACTGCCAAAGACTAACACAATGCAGGAGGAGATGTCTGTGCTGAGCTAAACCAGACTACCTTCTGAAAGGCATCAAATCATTTCACCATGTTGAGAGCGAAAAGTGGTAATTACTTGTAATTGGGGCTTCAAATTCTTTGCTCGCTCGTCCCTCTTTTAGTAAATTGGATGATTTCCTTTTTTTTTCTGCAGAGATGATAGATACCTCAGAACCTTTCAGAGTGGGGGTGGTGGATTTGGGCAAATTGAAAACAGTTTTTCTTCCATTTGAAATATGTTACTGTTCCATGTTCTTTTCTTTCTCGTGTACTGCCTCACACTTCCTCACAAGAGCTGATATTATTTAAAAAGAAATATTATTATGTTGTATTTTCTCTTGATTACGCTTTCTCTCGCTCTGTTTTTAACCGTCGTTCTCTGTAAATTTTATGATTTTTCTTTGTTTTTCTTTATTGCAAATGCCATTGTATGTGAATGAGCTTTTTGTACAGTATATACTGTAGCAGTCAGAAGTTTGGACACACTCAACCATTCATAGTCCAGACTTTTAACTGGTATTGTATAGTTATATACAAGGCCTTTCAGTATATTTATGGTCACGGGTCTAAGGAGTACAAAAGTGAGGGAATGGTTTTCTGTGGGCTCATTAAGCAAATAATTGCTTTCAATTGCCGTTTGCACACCACCTGGTATGATATGATATAAATCCTTAAAATCAAATCATCACTGCTTAATAATACAATCCCTACAACCTGATGAGACAAGATTTAGCAAACACGTTTCATTACTTGTAGCATCTTACAAGTAATCAAACAATTACAAATCTGTCGGAGCAATGCAGTGGACCGGCTTGGTTTGGAATACGCGATGCAAAAAATACACATAAACATTTGTAATTATGGAGAAAAAAATGCTTTAACACCTCATAAGTAATCAAATGATTTAACGGGATTTTGAATGGAATTTTTTTTTCCCCATTAGCACACTAATTGATGTGTTGCTAATCTTCCTATGTAAAAAGAACGAAAGTGTGCAAATAGGGAAATAAAGGAATGTGTGGCAAAATGAAAGGTGGGGCGGGGGGGGGGGATTTGACACAGTGCTGGAGGACTTTTCCTTCTTGTCTCACTAAATCAAGTTGTGGTGTCTCAGCGATATTTAAATTGTGCTGCATGGAGTTGTTGGAGCCAGTGTTACTGGATGTGGGTCCTCGTGTTTCACACACACACACACACGCATCGAAAGGACTTGAGAACAACTGACCTTGTGTAATGTTTTTAGATTAAAAAGCTGAGGCTGAATAGAGGCAGACAGTGTTCTGCACTGGTGTGAAACTAATAATAAAGAACACAGAGGTTCTGAACTGAGTAATCCAATTTGACCTTGTCTATGAATTGACGGTCCAGTGAATAACATTCTTCTAAGTGAGGCTCTGGCAGAACTCATGACCCACTTTTAGGGTCTCAGCTCACCAGCTGAAAAACACTGCTCAATGACATTCAGATTGGCTGTGGAAAGAAAAAAAAAAGACAACAAAAGCTTTTTGTTTGAGTGTAACACTAACGGCTGTGAGGCTGAAATACTCGCAAATCAAATCAAAGCAAACCTGCGCTGTTCAACCCATAGGTCCAACAAAGAACTGTGGGTTGAAACCCTAACCCTGCTGGTCTGAAAATTAGCTCATCATTTCATAGTTCCTTTACCAACTTTAAAGTGCCATATCATTCAGTCAAGCTGAGTATCATTTACATTACCTAATGTTAACAAGCTGGCTAGACAGAAATGATGTGAGAAGAGTTGTGTTTAGTTCACATATCATGGTGAACAACCGTGCCACGTGCTTAGGTAACTTTAGCTGGCTATCATGAGCAGTGTTAGTTTACCAGCCAGCTATGCTAATGGATGTGCTGGGAAACGGCCTGTCTGTCTTAACCCGTCTAAATACTTTCCTGCTGAGTTTGAGCTCAGTCACTCATCTTGGGTCAAACTGAAGAAAAAAAAATAAAATTATTTTTTAAATCTCGGCCAGAGAATTATTCAGGGTATGCTTACTGGCTAACAGCTAATGAACATTCAGTTTAACAGTCACATTTTTTAAACCAAAATGGTAACGGTGAAAAAAGCAAACCTAGAGGCTTCAAAACAGGACTTCACAAACCTACAGTATGGATGACGACACAGTAGCTATGCCCACCTTTAATACTGCCAATGGTTGCATTACCTAAATGCATCTTCAACACAAACTACATAGTGTCCTTTTACTTCATAATTGAAGCTTACCTGCTTGTTTACAGATGTTAATAAGGCCATCATCAGTTGATATCACTTCCAGGATATTACCAGCAGGTGGCCTCTTATACCAACAAGCAGGCTGTTATGGACTCAATTTATCGCAGTTGGGTGAACTAGCTGAATCGGTGGTGTGTGTTTCAGCTTTAAAAGAGCGTTTAAGAGCTCAACGAAACTCCACATAAGAAGGCTGGGATGGTGGTGGTTTACTTTCGTTTTTACTTCAAGCACTCACAACTGATAACAGCTACTCAGTGCTTCCGGTAAATAATAATTTTTAAAAACATCTTCACGAACGTACCCTGTATGTGAGAAGATTTAGAATGGCACAAGAGGGCAGCCTTCTCTGCTGAGGTTGCTCACAGGTACCGAATACATTTGTTCAACTTAAAAGGAATTCCACAGCTTCTGAAGGAAAATTATTATATGCTAAAGGGGTGTGGTTAAGTGATTGATTAGAAATGATTATCTTAATTTTTAAACTTGTACTGTTACCCATATAAACTTGAGATAATTATTACCCAGTGTATTTTAATTTACTATATTTTTACCCGGTAAAAAGAAGGGTTACATCTCTTTAGATGCTGACATGATTTCAAGGCAAAGCAAAAACCCACTTGAAACAAAATTGGATTTTTTTCAATGTATCTGATAAACCTTATGGCTTTATGCATACTGTATAATTGCCTCATACTCTCCATACGTTTTTTCCCTAACACTGTATGACTATGTGAAGCTTATAGCAGAGGGCCCACTGTGTCCTGCCAGCAGTGGAAACATCAAAAGGGGCTATTTGGCAGAAGCTTGGGGGGGGGGCTAAGCACATAGTCTTGCAGGAGGAATAACACAGAGTGAGGTGTTATTATTACAAGGCTGATTTAGGACTATTATGGAGAATCTCTTTGGGGGTTTCAGTGCTAACCACCATGATGCATGTACACACACTCACACATGCTCAGAATGCGCGTCATTTACATATCGACTTCCCTTGTGCACATTTGTAAGAAAAAGTCAATTCTCACAACGTAGCACATGCTGTTGTGAGAATTTCAAATGGGGAGAAAACATATACACAAACATATGCATATAGAGGGCTTGGAGGGAGATGGATTTGAACACTAAGAAGGGAGGGGTGTGAGGTTGTCTGACGGCAAGTAAATCACATGTGACAGAGCCCAAACTCAGCCGAGGTGTGTCTCTTGACACAGTGTGATGGGGCACGCTCTAATGCATTACTGTCCAGCAAGGCTTTGTGTATGCAGACGCTTATATGTGTCTGTGTGTGCAGGCGAGCCTGCGTATGTGTGTGTGTGTGTGTGTGCATCTGGGCCCTCTTTACTTCAATGTTGTGAACAGCCAATCATTTCTTCCAGTCTAATTAGCACACATGTAAATTCAGGGTAACTGTGGAGCACATCCAGGGACAACCAACTGCAACATAGCAGCCTATTCATGATGTGAGGGGGTCACTTTGTGAGTGTGCGGTTCAAGGATTATACAAGAGAACGCTGGCGTAAGAGAGGCGTCCACAACTGGAAAAGTGCAAATCGTAGCCAGATCTTGCTATCATACGCCCGCCCCACCACCACCACCACCACAGCCAGTAACCATTTCACCGTCATCATAGCCATCCTGCTCTTTTCAGCCTATGATATGTCACAATGAAAAAATTTCAGAGTGAACATCAGTTAAATGAATTAAATAGGCCCAACAACTGCAATACCTAATTTACAAAAGATTCTGAACCTTTATGTGATTTCGTATTATTACAACAAATTATAGTTATTTCAGAATAATTAATAGCGCAGCTCTTCTGTATTGGAAACACACACATACACACAGGATATGGTGGGTACGTGTCACACCTGATGTAACGAGACATTGTTTCCTCGCTGGCCTGCGGGAAGAAGGACAGGAAAGGATGGAGGGACGCTGGATCGGAGGGGATAACGACAGGAAGAATAAACACATGAATAAATAACAGCAAAAGGCAAACAGAGCCGAGCCATCAGTCCGATTTGGCCAAGGCTTGTCGCTTGCTTGTTCACTCACAGCTGGGAAATTCACGGTAACTTGGTTTGGTGGGGGGGGGGGGGGGTTGAACAGTGGACTCACCTCAGTGTCGGTAGGAGCCAAATACACGTGGCACATGTCAGCATTCAGGGTTTTTTTTCTCTCCTTGTATTGCACTGCAATGAGAAAAGGAGGCGTTGGCGTATGTGTGTGTGTTGGTGTGTATGGTACGATGTATGGCCTTTTTTCACCCTATATAGCCGACTGGCATTGAAAAAAATTATATAAAATGACATGTTTTAAAATGACAAAATAACAGATCCTAAAAGTTCCCACCGGTGAATAATGTCAGTCAGTTCCCAGAGGACTGAACCGGTCAATAAATAAGTTGATCCAAACAGAAGATTAATCATAAGTTGCAGCCTGAAGTAAAAACCCTTTGAGTTTTTAACATTTTATGTCCATCAGGCTTTACAGTTCACCCTTGAACTAAAGGTAGGATGTATAGCTGAAATGCAGCACAGTAATGGATTGATGTATCTTTGTCATATGGAAGAAGAGGAGGCGGTTGAGTACATTAGTGAAGCTGAAGCAACACAACCCTCACACACTCATAAGTTAGCAGAAGCAAGTTTTTTTTTTTTCCAGGATCTGTCCGACAGTTCAGACTCTTGTATGTAACTCCCCAAGGAGACTTATAGGGATCTATTTCTCTGGGCCTATCTGTGTGCACAAGCAGTAATAAATACACATCTTATATGTGTGTGTGCATCTGAGTGTGTGTGTGTGTCTGCATGGCTGACTCAAAACCGACCCTTTGAAGTGAAGTAACGATGAGGGGAAGTTAATTACGTCCCATTATGCAGGCTGGGCGCGACCATGCACCAGTTAAGGCCATGTTTTTCCCTTTAATTAAGTAGAAAGCCAAGCGCTCGCCTGTCAGGGAGCTGCTAAAAGAGCATTTCAGAGGAAGAAACCCTTGGGGCGCTGATGAGAGGGCGCTAGGACTGGCCACATGTTAATGGTGAGGTGTTAGCATCGTAAACCACGTTATCACTCGCCACTCTCAGTAGTCTTGCAGAAATGTTTAAAGGGAACTCTCGGAGATGGTCTCCAGGGGAAAACTAGCAAAGCTCCTTGACTTTGAGAGTTGGTACTTCGGCACTACAAAGTGTACAGGACCGGGGGAAGTTAAGGAACTTTTTTAACAGCTTTAAAAAAAAAAAAGTGCCTAAGCGGTAAGTTCTTAATTAGAAAGTCCCTTGGATGGCTGTGGAAATGTAGCAATTCAAGAGAGCTTAAGAAACTTGATTATCATTTCTAGCCACAGATTACTTTGTGAAGTTTGACACCCAGGTTAAAAATGGTTCTATCAAAGCTGCAGTTCGATGAATTCACAGATGAAGGAAGTAAACAAGTTTCAGTCACGAGTTCATTTATCCATGTAAATATGGATAACTATCTTCATATTTTCAAGATCGTTATTTAAAAAAGGAAAAATATTTTCAAATATTTTGATCTTTGTGCAAATATTTTTGTTTTTTTCCTTTAAAGCAAACATGTAAACTTTTATAAACTCTTTATACTAAAACTTTTAAAACTGATGATTTGGTGTAATATTTTACTTAAAAGATCAGATTCAGGTTTGAAGTTGAAAAACAATATGTGATCCAAAGATTTAAAAAAGTAAAAAAAAAAAAAAAAAAATGGCTTGCAGAAGAAATGCTGTGACCTGTGTGTGATTTTCATCTCAAAAATAAAAAAAATTGTGTGTCATGTCCAGCCGTTAGAGTAAGCCTGCTTTCTATTGATTGACTAATATTAACATTTATTACAAAATCAGCGCACAATCTTATGGCCAGGATGCTTTTCAAACCTTTTTTGAGGGTTTTCCAAAAGAAAAAGAAAACTTTACCCGATGTCAGCCGCAAGCTTCATCACAGATCATTTTGTCACACACAGTAATATTGTTTCACCTGAAGTTGGAAATGAAGCTGTCTTGCAAAAGAGAAATCAAACCCACATTTGCACAACTCACAGGTATCAGAACGCACACTTGCAGGTGTAACGACTGAACATCTTGTTTGAGTACCTTGTTGTCACCTCACCATCTTTACCAGGCTTTAATGAGTGTAATTGTTTGCCGCACATGTTTAATATTCACGTGCGGGATTTATAATGTTGATTTCTTGATAAATGACTCGATTGCAAAGAATTAACTTGTCAGTTTCTCCCGGCGTCTGTGACTAAAACTAACACTGCAGTCTCTTTAATTGGTGTGTGTCTGTCTTTTCTGTCTGTTCTCAGTAGGACAGTGGTGCTGTGTTGCAGGAAAGCGTGTTTCCAAGGCAAGCAATTAGATAGAAAGTGACAGCACGAAGTATGATGATTACTGTTACACAAAAGGCACGTTTATCCAATTGAGAGAATAACTGGGATAGATGATTTTTTTTTTCTATGAGCGCCATTATTTTGGTCACTTCACTTTATTCACTTAGCTAATCCTCTCTGACGATTTTCAGTCTTAGACTGCCTCAGCTGTCTCTTTTATTTTTCCTGCCTCAAATATTTTATCTGATACCATCTATGGTGTCTGAGGTTTCATTACACGTGTAATGCGTCTTGACAATTCTCTGAATAAAGTGTGTATTTTTCCTTTGCTCCGTTCTTTTCCTGTGGAATGGAGTTAGTCCTCTTAATATTAACTTAATGTTTAATGCAATCAAATCAGTGATGAATATTTTCATTGTGTCTCATCAGTACATAATTATTCCTGTTTAAGATGTTTGACCTGCTGCCGCATGTCGTTACATGAATGTTTCCACCAACACCTGAAATAATTTTATAATTCATGCAGCGTTCATGCAGGAAAGTTAATTAACATGAACCGCAAGTTCAAGTGTTGCCAAAACACAATGCAGTCGACTACCAAAGGGTGGTGCTAACCACAAACTAAATTAATCTACACATTTTAAAAGTGAAATTATGGCACACCTGGTACACAGTAACAATAAAATATATATTATTCCCTTTTATGCACATTGTATATGTATTGTTAGCTAATGGCATACATGAGGTAGCGACACAAATTTAGGTCTTACATTTATAAACACACACACACACACATATATATTTATGAGAACACACTCTTTCTCACTCCACACTTATTGACCAGTCTGGCGGGGGGTCAATGACTGCGCAGATGACAACTGAGTTGTTATTAATGGCCACTGCATTCCAATATCTCCGTGTCTGTGCTGGGAAAATGCTCTGTAGCCTGCCCGCACTCTTCCCCCACACTGGGCTCCAACTGTCTGGCTCCACTGTGTAAAAAGATCCAGGCTTGTCTCTCTTCTTTACCCTCCCCTAACCTCTTAAAACCAAGGAGAAGGAGAGAAAATCAATAATAAAATTGCTTCTGTAAGTTTCCAACTAGTTGTTACAGAAAGTCATTTACAATAAATTTATCAAATACTTTTTTTTTTTCAGGGGAAAAGTGCATTTCAGAGGAATCACACGATTAAGTTACATGCGCAGTCGTTTTCAGGGAGAACACGGATCCTTTTCGTAGCAGACACTTAAAACACTGTAATGAACTAATTCCAAGGTCTTGCCTCTCTGAGACACTTTCGTACCATTGTAAGCAAATTTTCTTTCAACGTGATTTTTCTAAGTCAAAATTTCTGCTGTGTGGAAAAGAAAAAATATTTTTTCCCCCAATTACTCCCAGTTCAATAACATTCATGTTTGGACTAGGATTTTTCCACACAAGAGCTGGAAACCCATTAAATGAATTCAGCTAAAGCAAACTATAGCAGATGAAATCAGGGTGGCATCTGATTGTGTGTCCTGGATAAAAGACAAAGTGTGGAAGTAGAGGAGGAGGAGGGCCTGCAGCTTCTCACACAGTCCGCTTATTGGAGAGCTGTCATGTGTGGCAAAACTCCAACCAGCCATTTTATTCTCTCAGTACTCACAGCACAGCCTCCTTTTCCCTCTTCCCTCTTATATCTCATGGCAATAACCCCTTCATCCGATAATCCCTAACCATTATGTTGTTTTTCGTGCTTTTCCATCTTCCCCTGACTTTTAGGTTGTCTGTGGCCCTGTCACCACCCCGGCTGTCACCCATCATTTAATTTCTCTCTTGTTCTTTCCTAAATTAGAGTTTGATTAGGTTTGCCTCTTCTTTGCACTCATTTACTTGATAATATGAGCAAATGTACAAAGCAAAGAGACAGATACATTGTTTCCAGATTATGAAGGTGTGATTTTTTTTTTCCTGTCATGTGAAACTGAAATTCATTCCTTTTTTTTTTTTTTTTTTTACTATTTATTGGGGCAGACACCACTTTTGGCCTGAGGAAATAATTTTAAATATTTCTTTATTATTATCTGATATTTTAAGAAGGAAATCTATGAATCAATTAATCTTACTGAAAGAAAATGGAAGATTAATTGATTAAGGGAAATTTTTTAATATATAATTTTAATAGATAGAAGGTAGTAGAGGTTTTAACACTCCAGAAACCTCAGTTGATATATATAATTTTTTTGCACTTGGAATTGTAGACAACTCAAACTGCATCTACTTATTTGAAATTTGGGGGACGGTAGCAAATTTGCAATACTGTATATACAGGTTTATGATCCTCCGCTAACGCTAGTGTTTTCTGTATATCCTTTATAAACACTGAATTCACTGTCACAATGATATTCATTTTCTTTCTCCTTTTTGTCTAACTAGTGTTTCCCCCTTGTCAGATCCTCTTTCTCTCCTTTACATCCTGCTCTCACCCCCTTATTTCTCACTCCATCAGGGTTTATTCTTCCTGACCCTTGTCCTGTTTCCATTTGCCCTTACTCTCTCAATCCTCTAGCCTCCCCACTCCCGCTCTCTTTCGCCCCCTCTATCTGTCTCTCTCTCTGGATGGGTTCCGGCTGCTAAGCTGGTGGGGCTGGTGGCCGGTGTGACGGCTCGGCTGTCTGGTGTCGCGTGCGATCAGGGCGGACGTCGCGCGGCGAGGACGATCGGAGCTGAGCGCCTCCGCCTCACCGCGGGTCACCTTTCACGGGCAATTAGTGTCGGAGCAGAGGCGTGCTTGCCGCTTGTCGGCCCCGCTTATTGTGAAGATCAACGGCAATCAGTCTCCACACTCCACTCTGCTCTCTTTCCCTTGCTCCTTTCACATTTCTGCCTCCAACCCCTCACTCTCTCTTCCCCTTGTCTTTCTGTGTTGCCGCTCTATCTCTTTGAGTTTTCCCCTGATGTGCTTTTGCAGCTCTCTGGCTAATGGCTGTTGTCTGGCAATATGTTATCCGACTGTTCAGCTCTCTCTTCATTACGGGAGCTTTTACTTATTTGCCTTTTGTGGTAAAAATTATATAATGCTATGAAGACACTCCACAACTGAATGCTTGTCTTCCCCCTGCTCTGCCATTATTTTTTTTATCTGCAGTGCTGACTTAGCAAGAATGTGTTCTCTTTTTTTTCCTATTAGGGGCTTTTCTTTCTATTTCTTGGTGTTTAACTCGTACATCATAAATCTAAGACGAAGGTCTGGTATCACTGAGTGATCCCAGACCCCAGAAGACCGCAAATATCATCATAGACTAGCACAGCATAGACTGTACAGTGAAGGTAGTGTGGAAGTGCCTTAAATCTGCATTCTTTCCAGTGGCCATCAGGGGGCAGCTACTTTAGTTAGGGTAACAACCCGCTTACCTGGGTGATGACCTCAGTAAACATTTTTTGAATGAGTTTAAGGTCTCAATTGCTACTTTGACATTTTACTGAATACAACAATAGGTTCATGTTGTAAATTATAGTTCCCTTTGGAGTCCAAAATTATGCTAAAACAGTATGCTTTAGGGCAGGTCTACCTAGTGTAACCCTGTCGGAAATGGATATGTGTAAGATTACTGAATTTGGGTTAAAGTAATTTTATGTGAATGTTACAATTCCAAAGTTTGTATTAAGATTATTAAGTTGCCATAAATATTCTATTTCATTTGTTTATTTAATTTTTCATTGTAAAGAAAGGTCAATCTAACATGCTGGAGATTTGTTTGGTCACCTGTCTGTTTACCTGACACCTGATTGGTGAAGGTGCGGCTGTGCACGGAAGAAGCAGCGCAGAGCGAGAGAGGGAGAGAGGAGGAAAAAGGAGCGTGAGTGTAGCGAGAGATCCGAGTTGGTGATTGACTTTGACTGGACTAGTGAAAGTTTCTGTTACTGCTTTCGTTGGTTCAACTATTATTCCGTTTGGACATCGGCATGATCGTCGGAAGGAGTAAAGGTTGCCGCGAGGTGCAGTGTTTCGTCTGAGAGTGGCTGGACTTAGTGGTCGCGGTT
>JAVDPK010000281.1:264094-281931 GCA_034780415.1 Cichlasoma orientale | reverse complement strand
TAATATATATGCAGGTTTTTTTTAATATATAAATAGACCCATGGGCAGTTGCGTCTCCCAGACCTCATGCCATGCTGCTTTTGAACGCAAACCTGTGTGGATGGGCCTTGAACAGCTGTTTCATCTAGTCATCCAGGGCCTGACGAGATTTGACTGGTCCAGTCCCAAGTGAGTCCTGCATCTCAGCGGCTAGCCATCACCCTCCATAAACACACCAAGCCCAAACAACGTCAGATGTTGGCTTGCATTTAAACGATGGCCGTTCTGTGAAGGGAGGCGGGTGGCAACAGAGGGAGAAATAAACAAACTCAAAAAAAAAAAAAAAAAGCTCATGAAGTGAAGCTAAAAAGAATCTCAAGAGATTTGCTTTTTTTCCCCTTTTTAAAAATCTGATTGCTGATGATAGGTTAAGCTGAAATTGCAGACGCACTGATACCATATCACTCTCTTCTCTTTGTGTGTTTACTGGTAGACTTTATTCTTCTTTATTGTGTGATTTTTCAGAGGAAATCTGTTGGCCGGAAATATTTATTATTTAGCACAAACACATGCTGAACATTATATTATCTATTAAACTATCTTGAGTTACAGCTGACTTAATCCCATTATTTATTGCAGTCATGGTAAAAAGACATTACAGCATCTTTCAATTCTGAGGCTTTGCATTTCAGAACATCATAAAAAAATTATGTAGTCCTTGCCAGGTTTGATTAGCTAAATACAACCTGAGATGATCAACAGCACATGACAGATGTCATTATTTAACAAAAACGCAGAAACAGTGTGCACAGCCCGTGATTCAATAGCCACCTATAGCTGCAATAACTTAAAGTAATCTTTTTTTGTATGACTTTTTCAGTCTCTCGTATTGTGGAGGGACGCTCTTTTTCCAATTTGAGCCAAGCTGCTGGGCAGATGGCCTCAAATTTGACTCTAGATTATTGGTTGTACAGGGGAGCTCATGGTCAACATAACTTCAAGGTGCCCAGCTCTTGTAGATGCAAAACAAACCCAAGTCATCGCCTCTCCACCACCGTGTTTGACAGTTGGTATGAGGTGTTTGTGCTGACATGATGTGTGAATGGTGCCATGCATTATGGCCAAACATCTCCACCTTGGACTCTTCTGTCCAAAGGGTATTTTTCCAGAAGTCTTGCAGTTTGTTCAGATGCAACTTTGTAAAACAGCTTCTATTTGTATTAGTTTATTTGATCTTTGTCTCCCTCATATCTCTGTCCTGTGTTTTCACTTGTGTTTCTATTTATTTCCTGTTTTACTTTCTCGCCTATGCACTGTCTCTCGTTTTACTTCCTGTTTGTTGTTTACCTTCATTGTGTTCAGCTGTGTTTAGTTTCCCTCCTGTTTCCACTTCCCTCATTCCCTCATGTGTATTTATAGCTTCAGTTTGCCTGTGTTCTTTGCTGCATCATACTCTGCCCGTCTTGTTAGGTCCTAGTGTGTTTGCCATTTTTTTTTCTCCAGTGTTTTCTGGATTTTGTCTGTGCTGTGGATGGTATCAGCCACAATAAAGGTTTGTTTTGTTTTGTTTTGTTAACTTCCAGTCCGTCTCTGCAGTCTGAATTTGAGTTCAGTCTTCCTGTATTTCATGACAGTTCTTTGCAATTTCTCTTCATGGTCTGACCTTGGGGTGAATTTGCTGGGATGTTCACTCCTGGGAAGATTGGCACCTCTCTTGAATTTTTTCAACTTGTGAATAATCTATCTTGCTGTAGAATGAGAGATTTCAGATTGCTTGGAAATGGCCTTATGACCCTTCCCAGATGGGCAGCAATAATTGTTTCTTTAAGATCACTGCTGATGTCATTCCTCCTTGGCATTGTTTTAACACACAGCTGAATGCTCCAGAAAGAGCAAACTGCCAAACCATCTGCTTTTATAGTGGTGATCACACATACTGATGATAAGTTGATCGAGCGCTTATTGATTATTAGCACCTGGCCCCTACTTACCCTCTTAATTCCTATAGAAGCAGCAAGGGTGCACTTAGTTTTTTTTCACGCTGCCTCTCTATTTTGGCTTAGTTTTTGTTAAGTAAATAATGACAGATAATAATGTTTTGTTGTTCATCTGAGATTGTATTAACCAAATTTTAACACCTGCTGAGGACCAGATTATTTTTATTGTGTCCTGATTAGGGAAGTGCGCGATTACTCGACTAGACGACTAATTGTCACTATTGTTACTAGTCGCTAAGCCAAATTATTAAGGTTTTAATTAAACCAGTGCTGGTAATTGTTTGTCTTAAATGATATGCTGCCATCTGCCACCAGATGGAGCTGCAGCCCTTACATCGTCATAGAAAAATGCCGCACCTCCCGAAACACCCTTCTTTCCCTGCATTTCCGGCTACTTCCTCCAAGTTTGTACAAAGAAGTGAAAAAACTGGCAGGACATATGTCTTTGCACCTTAAAAAACTGACCACAGAACAGAGTAGGACCCAGGAGGAAAAAAAGTGTCAGCATTTTATGTTTCTGTCGGCCAACACCGCATGTACAGTACAACACCAGGACAAGACCGAAAGTTAATTAACACAGGCAATGCACCTGCACAGGTATAACAGCATCCACTGCTCAGGATGCCGCCCACCGTGACCCGGCCCCGGATAAGCAGAAGAAAATGGATGGATGTTTGTCTTGTATTTTTTTGATGCGTGTCGTAAATTGTAGAACCATGAGCATCGTGCATAATTATTTTCTCCTATTCAATGATGCGTAAACATCGTTTGCAGTAACGAGTTTTCATATTTTTAACATCAATGAATTTTAAGTTTTTATTCTTCGCTGTTTGGAGTATAACGTGCAGCGTTCATAATGCGCGGTGCCGCACAGATAAGCAGCATTTAAAGTGCGATTCATTATAGAACACGATTGATGGTTTCAAATGCCTATGCTTAGGCAGTTTTTGACATTGTCCATTAAACAGGCATAAAATTTAATATATCTGAGTTTTTCTTAGTTTTAGACTAGTCGGTTAGTCAAATTTTTCTTTCCTTGTTTAGTCGACTAAGAAATTAGTCGCCAGGAACATCCCTAGTCCTGATATCTAAACCTTAACGGTTAAAGAGAGTGTACTTTCTTTTTATCATGACTGTACTCGCAGTCGAATACATGTAAACACATGCAACATAGTGGTGAGCAGTCATTTCACACCTCTTTTTCACGTTCGTAGGTGAGCGCACACTTGGCTGAAGCCAGTACCAGACTTACTATGAGGCTACAAAAGAACAGATTGCCTTAACACAACCATTCAGGCTTTATTTCAGTGTAGCAATACTTAAGGGTGAAGCTATGCCAGCTTTCAGGACTACCGTGCTCTAAATCTTAAGCACCGGCCTTTTTTGAAAGGAGGAGGTAAAAAAAAAAAAAAAAATCCCAAGAGCTTGCAAGAAGGAGTTTAATTTCTATTCCCAGGCGCTGATTTATGTGATTTTTGAGGAAGTTTTGCTAAGCAGGCTAATGAGAAGCACAGTGCTGTTGAATGATTTAGTAGGGAGATGGAGCACATACTGAGAGAAAGTCTAAAGACGGATTCTCTTTTTATTCCCTAATTGGTGAGAGGAAGAAGGAGGTAGTTTTGCAATATGAAAATGACAATTAATAGTGGGTTGCTTACTGTACTGGCGCTGTATGCTTCACAATTAGACACAAAACTGCAACAGGGGATCATAACACGTCTTTTTAATGGTCTCAAGGATAAAATGTTTATTTTTAAAGCGATAAGCAAACCTTTGTCCTCTACTGACAGGGTGTATTTTAAATGGGTTCAAGAGTTTTATATTTGGACTAAAGCAAAATGCACTGCTGGACTGTTTTGTATCAGTTCAGCACCAATAAGTGGTTATACTGCTGTCAGTAACATAGAGCAGGGGATATCTACATCATTGGGAGGCTGTTACAGCCTGCATTAGGTAAAACCTCATATTTAGCACTTATAAATTAAAATATAAGGTCTATTTGAACATTTATTTTGCCATGATCATCTAGATGAACTATAACTAGAAAGAAAATCTTACAAAAAACTAGCTGGATTGAAAATAAATGCATTGTGGAAAATGGCTGTAGCCCAGTTGTTACAACAGCTAGATTGTGCATTATCAGCTGTTCGAGATGGATCTCTGTTAGTCGCACAGGCAAAAAGCTGGTCAGTTTAGTCTGACATAAAACTAGATGCTCTTTTGATGCGTGTCCTTCTCTGTATTGCTTTGTAGCCATGATCCAGTGTTTGCCTGTGTTTTTGTTTATCAGCATGAACACTATCCCATCTCTCATCACTCATTGATGTTAACTGGCATCCAAAAAAAAAAGTCTATAGCTATTGTATTTTGCACACAGGAATTTATATTTCCATCTAAATTCTGGAACCTTAAGACCTAAACCATAAGCAAAGCAGTTCTACCTGTGTAAATTTTGAGCAATTTATTGACGCATACACTCACCAGACACATTTAGGTACAAGTTGCTGTTCCCTGCTGGACCTCCTCCATCTTCAGAAGTGCCTTAATTCTTTATAGCAAAGATTCAACAAGGTGCTGGAAACATTCCTCAGAGATTTTAGTCCATATTGACATGATGGCATCACACAGTTGCTGCAGATTGTCGGCTGCCATGATGTGAATCTCCTGTTCCACCACATCCCAAAGGTGCTCTGTTGGATTGAGATCTGGTGACTGTGGAGGTCATTTGAGTACAGTGAACTCGTTGTCGTGTTCAAGAAACCACATTGAGATGATCTGAGCTTTGTGACATGGTGCGTTATCTTGCTGGAAGCACCCAGAAGATACAGTGTGGTCATAAAGGGATGCACATGGTCAACAACAATGCTCAGGTCAGCTGTGGTGTTTAAACGATGCTCAGCTGGTACTAAGGGGCCCAAACTGTGCCAGGAAAATATCCCCCATGGCATTACATTACCATCAGCAGCCTGAACCGTTGATGCAAGGAAGGATGGATCCATGCTTTCATGTTGTTTATGCCAATTTTAACCCTACCAGACCAGAAAACTTTTTTCCAGTCTCCTCTTGTCTAATTTTGGCAAACCTGTGCAAACTGTGGACAGGAGCGGTGCCTGGCATGGTCTTCTGCTGCTGTAGCCAATCTGCTTCAAGGTTCAATGTCTTTTCTACATACCTTGATTGTAACTATTGGTTATTTGAGTTACCATTGCCTTTCTATCAGCTTGAAGTCGTCCACCTATTTTCCTCTGACCTTTCCTCCCAGAGAACTGCCACTCACTGGATATTTTCTCTTTGTCAGACTGTTCTCGCAAGTCTTAGAAATGGTTGTTTGGGAAAATCCCAGTAGATCAGTAGTTTAAGAAATGGTCAGACCAGCCCTTCTGGCACCAAGAAACACACAAAGTTCAAAGTCAGTTAAATTTCATTTCTTCCCCATTCTGATGCTCAGTTTGAACTTCTGCAGATTGTCTTGACCAAGTCTCCACACCTAAATGCATTGAGCTGGTGCCATGTGGCTGATTAGACATTTGCGTTAACAAGCAGTTGAACAAGTGTACCTAATTAAGTGGCCGTATTTAAAGAGTGTTCTGCTTGCCGTTAATTACTACCAGTGTTGGTCTGTTAGTTAGTGAGAAGAGGAAATTATTTTTCAAATCTTATTGGTTAGGATTTTTTTTTTCATTTTAAATAAATGCTATTTAAATGTCAACCACAACACGGCCAATCAGCAAATGTTAAATCCTAGATCTTAAAATTTTGTGCTTTCAACTTTTGCATAAAAAATAGATTACTTGCCATCCTAACAAATTACAAGTTACAAATTCTATTTCAATAAGCCGTGCAGCCGTGATGCAGACCAACGAAACACTGCAGAACAGATGTTAGTTTGCTACACTGAAGAGTGCTAGAGTGTACGTGTGAAAACAAAGAAAACAAACTGTTGACCATTTGTTTGCTGATATTGTTTTAAAACAAAACAAAACTCTTTTTCACAATTTTGTTGCTTATGCTCAGTAGCTGGAAAATTTGTTTTAGAACACAGAATGTTAAATACTCTCTGATGGAAAATATTTGATATACATCTTGATGGGCAGACTCAAAGATTAAAGAAATAAAAGGTCTGGTTATTCAGAGAAAAAAATTAATGAGGAAAAAATGGCCACTGGAGTCTTAATGGAGAAATACTGATTAGTGAAAAAAACAGTAAGTAAAGATAAGTAGGTAACTTGATTTCTGCCATGTGATGTATATGTGGGGAAATCTTAGTAGTAGGTACGTAAGGACTACTCTCAAAACAGGTTTTGATTATAAGTGGATTTGCTGTTCTTCTAAATACGAACTTTGACCCCTTACAAGTGTAGCGGAAGGAGGATTAGGCTCATGTTTATTCAGCAGGTGTAACAGCCTCTGGGACAAATCACACTCAAGAGTGGCTGTCGCCCCTGGAGACTGAGAGAAACACCTAAGGATGTGGAGCTAAATATGGAAATTGCAAGACATGCTACAATATTGCATATTCACTCTCGTGCAGTTCTTCGTAATAACAGGAGCTCCTTGTTTGCATTGCCGACTGTACTGCCCTTTATTTACAAATATAACTGTGGCGATTTGAAACCACTGCTATCTGAGGAATTGATATATTAAAAAACAAACAAACCTCAAGTTGTGTCTTTGTTAAATTTGATGCTTTTCTGTTTTGCCCGTATGCCTGCAGAGTGACTGAGGGCTGCGTCTGCGTTTTGTGCCTGCCCACCACAATGCTCTGTTTGCTCAGGTTTGCTTAACTGAGGCTGAAGTTGTCACTGTTAATGTGGGTTTGTATTCAATCATCCTGTCAGCTTCTGAGAGGTGTGAGTGACAGATTTAAGAGGGAGACGAACTGGGGGCTAAACTCAAGGAGAGCGATTTCTTTCCAGTGAACGTAAGATCTCAGAAAGATGGGTGTTAGCTGCCGAAACTTAGACAACACCGTCTGGTCCAGTAAACGCATTGACAGTGATCAACAAAGAAGTGTTGTCTTACTTTTTTTTTTTTTTTTTTTTTTTTTTAAATCGTCTTCGGTCTCAAAGATCAACTGCTCGGCTCTGTTCTTTCTTGCATTCGTCAAATGTTCACTGTCTTTTTTTTTGTGTGTGCGTGTGTGTAAAGCTGTTGAAGTAAATGAGATTTCCCAAAGAGCTATGTTCGCAGAGAAGCACTCAAAGTGATATTGACATGTTGTCAAGCAAGAGCCTCTCTCTGAGGACATCTTGGGTTTTGACGGGCCTGAGCTGCGATGATGATTTTTTTTTTCCCCTTCTGCTGTTGAGTAATTTCAGCTTGTCTCTTAGAAATGATTTGATTCTCCTATTTTTAGTCCAAACTCCTATCTTCCTCAGTCAACTCAGTCAGAAAGTTGTCTAGAAACACCTGCTTTGAGGTTCCTTGGAGATCACCTGTCTGCAATCTGGTCAATTGAGGGTTTCTCGATTGAGCTGGAAATGAGAATGATGGCAGGGGATAAAGAGGGAAGTAAGGTGAGACTTGTTGTTTTAAAATTTGACTGGAAGATTGTTGAAAGATTTCATGCTGTTCAGTGATCTTTAAGTAGAGTCCTTGTCTTTTTCCTGTAGGTGGATATTGAGAGTATCCTCCATGGGTCTGTCGTGAAGAATAGCAAAGCAGACTGAATATGTCCGACAAGGCTTTGAAACGCTAGGCCGAGAAATTAGGTTATCAGTCAAAACACAGGCAGCAGTTCCTCGAGGAAGAGATGCTCAGTCATTCAGTGTACCTTTGCTGTCCTGGAACATCAGTGGTTGGGATTGCACATTTAGTACTACATATGTCTACTTCTAGTTCTGCTTTTTTCCCTCGATGCCTCACTACTTATGTAATAAACAGTTGCCATAAATGTCAAACAATGGCTGTACCAATATCCAGATGCCATATAGTTTTGTTAATCATATTTTTATTGATATTCCGACTGATTGCAGGCCTGTTTGCCACATTTTGACTTGTGGTTTAAAGCAAAGTGAACGTTAACGATAACACGCTGGCTCGATAATTTAACATTTAAACCTGCATTTCCTTAATTTTTTGGGGTCACTAGGTGGCACAGACTGAACACTTCAATATATTTGCATATCAAGATAACATGGCCCTATTATTGTTCACCCTGAAGGGAAACATGTCCCTCCTTGGCTGATAGAGGTTCAATTTCTTCACCAGCTTGTCACAAGTTGTCAGCTTCTCAGCTTGTGTTAGTGATTCAGCCTAACTTTTTCACTGAAGGTGAGGCCGGGGGGGTTGATTAGACTGATCTGAACCAAAACAATGAGCTGAAAGATGCTTACATGTGCCACAGAACAGGAGGAAAACCTCCGAGTTAAGCGGTAACTCCCCGAGGGTTCATCACTACGATGGAGTCATTTAACAGATTTCTTTCTTTGTTCATATAAAGATAAGACTAGTGCTGATTTGAATCTAACAATGGCTACATGCGCAAAAGGCAGTTTCAAATGTATCCTTATGCCATCTCATCTACAAGCACATGCAGAAAATATCCATTACATTTTTAAGAATATGGCTTTATGGAATATTCCTGACTGTCCTGGTTCCATCTGTGAATTGTGTGATAATGACATACGTAGGACATTTTTGCAGTATGAAAAAGACATATTGCCTTCATGTTGCAGTTACCCTCAGGATGAAGATGCACAGTCAGAGCCCTGCAAGGTTGAATGGTCGAGGTCATCAGGCAGCTGGGTGACATATTGTGCTGATATTTGGCTCTTTGGGCACCTCGTGGGTCTTCACCCCCACATCTACTCATCCCTTCCTGAAGCACATGAGGCCAGACTAGCTCAGATGAGGAGCTCATGGCTGTTGACCATAAAAAGAACATCAGGGCAATGAGGCACAAAGAAAAGAAGGGGAAGTGGAAGAAGGGCATAGAATACAGAGGTAGATGAAGGTGGGGAAAAAGAGAGGGACGTGAGAGTGAGTTGGGTACAACTAAGCTGGAAAATGCAAGAACCTGATGAGAGCAAAGGATAGAATAAGAAGAAGGAAAGTATAAGGCACAGGGAGACAGGGCGAGAGAAAGAGAGATTGTGCACTTGGGCCAAATGGGAGCTACACTGCTCCAGCTGTGACCATAAAACAGCAGGTGGATGCCATCATTAGGTGTCGCAGATAAAGCTGTGTGGCTCTGTTGTTGCCAGGCACTCATCCACTGTAGAATCAAGCGTTCGTGCCTTGACATAAAACGTGACACTGGAAAGAAGAAGAAAAGCCAATTACACAACTTAAGAACAAAAGTGCAGCGCAGTACAGTCTCCTGTTTGCAGTACTGGCTACATGTATACCTTTAGAGCTGAAAACTGAATGAGTTTGATCTTGCTTCTCCACTGGGAATTTTCTTGTGTTTTGCATTCAAGTAAATAGGAACATCTGGGAGTTTTGTTACAATACTACACAAATAACATAGCACGTACTTACTGTATATCAATGGCATCGTTTGTTCTTTCATCAAAGAGTTGAAACGCTTTTGAAGCTATATATTTCTTGAAACACTCCTCACGCCTGTTCCAACTTATCGGAATTTTACAAAACCACTTGATCCTATTTTAATTAGGACTGCTGTAATCTAATTATGTGAAATGTTTGCAAGATGGTGCACCCCACCCACCTTCGTCTGCTCTTGTTTTTTGCTCTGTGTAAGATGGTGCAAGAGATTGGAATTTCGCTGGAAGTGTATCTAAGAGCTGTCATCTGGGATGATAGTTTGATGGCGGATGAGAGGTGCCATTGCAGCACCCTCCAGGTGCCCTCAGGGCTAAATGGATGGCTGCAACATGGCACTTTCAGAAGGTGCTTCTTCACTCTGATTTGTCTTCACTAGCTGTGTTTTTCCTGGCATTAGCAGACATGTCTATTTGGAATACACCATTCTTTTAAACTTTCTATGTGCCAGCTTGGCGCTGACCTTTCACTCTTCATCTTATGGTATTCCTACATGCAGTATATTATTCACAGGCTGAGTACAATGCACTGACAGTAAACTGTACTCAATATTAATTCTTTGAAAGAAGTTTAAAAATATTCTGATGAACTTTTAGTTCTCATCCTCATTTAGATCGATGACTGACGTGCTTGAAATCACTGAACTCTTAAATCCTTAATGAGATCATTCCTAACTCAACTTCTTTGCTCTTGTTTTTGTTTTTGCTCTCTTTTATGAATACAATATATTCATTCAATTAACTGTTGTAGACAGAAGAAACTTGTTAAATTGAAATATAGTCAATCAGTGCTAACAACCACTCACTGAGAATCGCTGTGATGTGGATGATCTTCCTGATTCTGTTGTTTTGACTGCAGCGGCTCATGATGCATCTTTTGAGTTTTTGATTGGTCTTTCACTGGAGTTCAGTCTTTTTCCCTCAGTGGCCTCAGCGGGGAGCGAAGTGGTGTGTGGAAGCATGTCATCCCCTGATTTCCTTTTAAAAAGCCGACCCTGATGCTTTTAAATACATCATCAAGGCAATGGGCTGTCCAAGTCGGTTACAAGTTAACCAAATAAACACTGACAATGAAATTAATAATGCATATTGTTTGCGAATGCCTCAGCTGGATGATTTGACTGATGTATGCAAAGATGGTAATTTATTGAAAGTAAATTCATGTAATTGTGCAGCGGAACTTGATGAAGCAAAAGAAGGTGTCAGCACGGCTTCCATCATCATCAGAAGAAAGAAATCATTAAAGAGCAAAAACAAATCCAACTTCAAAGGACGGTGCAGAACAAACACTTATTTTATGGATGTGTTTCATTTAGACCAAAGTTCAGAACGGCTGTTATGGTAAATATGTCAGATTTGTTGTTAGTTGTTTGTGGATGTGATAGTTTTGGTTTATTTATTTTTCTCACAGTCCACAGGGATATAAATGCTCACTCTGCACATATCAAAGAAGTCAGTGTAAATTTGATTTGAAGATCAGGGGAAACAAGAGCTAAAATGTAGTTGTCATTGTCGAGACATATTTTCACAACGAGAAGCTCCAGTGGCAAGACAATCACAGCGCCTGACTTGGTTAAAATAGTTTACAACTGCACTAGTCTCTTTAATACTTATCATGTCAGCAAAATGACACATTGTAAGAATTATGCATTTTGCTGGCTACTTTTATGGAGGACAACTGCCACACAAATTTTCTGTGTTGTACTAAATATTACTGTTATGTGCTTTTATTTAGAAAACAAACAAACAAAAAACACTTGTAGTGCATATTAGTGGAGATTCAGTAATGTAATCTGGACTCGATGAACTGTGTGACCTGTGGTTCCTAGATCTCATAAGACAGTCATAAAGACATCCTCAGGTTTACTGGATCCGTATTGTGCAGTAAAGCTTCGGAGCTGTGTCGCAATATGAGAAGGAAAATACATCTGTGTCTACGTCCTGTAATTTAATATACTGCTTTTCAAGACAGGATCAGTATGATGGATGAGTTATAAGTTGTACAGTAGAAGACCAACATTTTTCCTCTACAAAACCCAAACGTTCAACTGGGTCCCAAGTGGATAAGCACAGAGCTTTTGTTCATCTAATCCTCCGACTGCCACTCTTACTTTTTCCTTTTTCATATAGCTGTATGCACTGTAACAAAATCCAGTGAATCAAATGTTTTAAGGCCTCAGTCACACAGCTCTAGAGACCAGTTGGTGACACCCTGGCAGCCTCCAAAAATGCAGATTCCCTGACTGGTTGGCAGCTGGTTGCTGGAGGTTTTTGGCTGTCGCTAGGTGAAATCATTCATTAAAAGGGAGCTGCAGCAAACGCTTTCCAATGGAAGATGCCAACTCATCTGCAAATACTCTCCAACTACTTGCTCAGCGGTAAAGAAACTTGGAAAAATGGCGAATGTTTGCCTTCAAAGTAAAAGTTGAGCCTTACCACTGCAACCAGCATGTTTCAAAAGATGCAACTTTTACTTTGATGGTGAATGATCTCCATTTCCGGTTGGTTACAATTTCTCAGTGAATAGTTGGCGAGTGTGCAGACAAGTCAGCGTCTTGCATGTAAAGTAGACCACTGCGATCTGCCATCAATTTTACAACTGCCATCAGTCACTCTGCAACCAGAATAACCAGTTTTCCTTTGGTTGCCAGATGCTCATAGACCAGTCTCTATGTGACTGAGGCCAATGTAAGTCAGTTACACAGCAAAAGAATCTCTAAATATGAATATGCAGAATTTGTAGGTGAGGGACAAGAATTTTGGTACCACAAGCTTTCTGATTTGGTTTCAGGCAAAAAAATAATGAAATTGCAGTTATAGCTGTGCTAGTCTGTGGTAATAGCAAAGGTTATTTTTTTTTACCTCCTTTTTTTATGTACAGTACTACCACGGACCTGGGCCCGCCATTCAGATCAACATTTAGTTCATTGACTGAGATACTTGAAATCACTAAACTATTAAATCCTTAATGAGAGACCATTCCTAAACCAACTTCTTTACTCCTATTTTTCTTTGTTCTCTTTAATGAATAGAACCAGTGAAGTACCCATTATGTGTTTGTAACTGGAAAGTTATGCTTACCAGTTAGTGATGCATCATTGTAGAGTTTGATGGCACATACATGCCATTAAAAAAATATAGGCTTCACAACACTAAAAATTACACTAAAATTACTGTAGGAACTTACCAACAGATAATATACTCAGGTCCCTCCATTTTTGTTTATTAATAGTTATTTTTTAGGTTTCACCCACCTTTAGCTGGCTCTCGGTAGCGATAGTATGTCCAGTCCCTGTGACGTCACTGAAACTCTAAACAAATCTATATTTACATTGGGGAATATAAACATTCTCTCTTATAATATAGATATATTCATTCAATTAACTGTTGTAGACAGAAGAAACTTGCTAAATGGAAATATAGTCAATCAGTGCTAATAATTACTCACTGAGAATTGCTGTGATTTCTGAAAGTGCTGCGTATTATTTCCTGAAAGGCTATAAATGAATCTTTAAGTATCAGACAGAAGCTGACAAATCACTCATAACTTTGTTCATATCTGCTTCGCGTCAAAATGGCCTACTTTTGCAAGGATCTGTCACATAAAATGTGACAATTGATGCTGAATATTAATAAAGTATACCATATGTTCTGGACACATATTATTCATGCATTATTAAAAGTGATTTTCTGTGTCAGCCATTAATTAAAGCTTATTTAAACACGGTAAAACAATGTGATGTTGGACATGATTAAAGAAACTTTAGTTTGCTGAAATTATATAAAGACTAATGAGATAAGAGAATAAATTATTGTCAGTCAGTGTCTTTTACATTCTTTGTTGGTACTGGTGAGAGAGCTACTTCTGATTGAAAGAGTCTTTGTTGTAACTAATTTGAATATTTGAATTGTTTGCATATTAAACGTACTGGCATTTAAAAGCTCACGATGGTGCTGTATGACTATGATGTCTGTGTCTGGATGTTGAGGGCATCCTAAACAGACATACGCAGACGTCTCTCTTTGTTATCCGCTATCTCATCATATTCTCTAAGTAAAGGTGTCACAGTTGAGAGTACAGGGGAACAGGATGGAGGGCCCAACTGCAGAAACACACCAAGCAGGCAGTAGCAGTTGACTGATTTTAATTATGACTAACTGAAGCTTATAGGCAGGCAAGCAGGCCTGAATGCAGAAAACACTGAGGGACAGTTAGTAATGATAGGTGGGATGCAGTTGCACCAGCATTAAAGAACAAGAAGTGCTACTGTAACTGGCAGTATATTTTGTGGCAGGGCCAGTGGTGAAATGGAAAGAGGTGTGTAAGTGAACGGAAGGGGTCAGCTGTGAGAGAAAAGCAGAGAAATAAGTTAATGGACGAGTTAAAGAGCTGACCTGAAAAGGTAAAGTCTGAGGGAATCTGGTGGGCAAAGACGTTTTTAACTGCAGACCAATTTTCTCATTAGAATTGATTTAAATAAAAACAGAATAAACGTGTCAAGATGCCATAAATGCAGGAATTGGTGCCAAAACCAGTAGAATTACACAATTTGCGTCTTCCACGTGTGCTTGTGGGCATCCTTCGTTGTCTTTAGCATGAAGCTGTGTCACCTTCTATTCTAGAAAAATTGCATACGCCACCTACATCACCTATGGTACAAAAATAAATAAATAAATAAAAAAATAAAAACCAAGTACAGTACCACTTTGTACTTTTTTGCACTTTGTATTGGTTCTGGTGGGATCCACAATAAACATGCTTTTTTTTTCTTCGTTCCTACGTGCACCTCCTCCACCGATGTCTAGAAAGGTTTGGGACTACAGTGCATGCGTGAAAACAACTTTTGAAGCTGCCTGTGCATTTTTTAAGTGCTCAAGTTTAAAAACTTGTCCCTCTAAACTTGAGCTTCTGTAACATCAAAGAAGGGGTTTTTGAGACAAAGTGTACTTATATTAAAAATAAATAAACTGAACCTGTACCCGGTGGCACATTATGGCCTGACTTGGTTGGTTGTTGAAGTAGAATCAACTGGTTTCAAAATCCAAGGCCTGCGTTCCTCTGTCAGATGAAGAATTGGAAAAGGTAGAGTGAAATCTCTCATCAGTTATTCTTCTCTGTCTTTTGGCATATTAATTTGATTTCAAACCGCCAAACATGGTGTCATGGTTTTCTGACAGGGCCTTGGGAGAGAGTTTATCTCATCATTAATTAAGTATCATATTTCCCTACATGCTGCCTGTGCTTAATTAGGAAGAGGGGGTCATTTGGGAGGGCTTATTAACTGGAACAAATTTGTTAAAGGAAGGAGACCGAGACAGATAAAGAGAGGGAGAGAGAGTGAGGGGAGAGGGGCGCCTCTGGGTTCAGTCGTCGCTGACAAGGCTTGGCTTCAGTGATTGATAACTGCACCAGTCACTGCTCGAGTCAAACTGGGAGAGATGAAGGAGTAACTGGGGAAGAAACAGAGGGGAAGAGAGGAAATCTAGGGGGAAGGCAAAGGCAAAGGGGTGGGGGCTGGGAGGAAATGATTGGAGACATATGCTAGCGCTCAAGCAAGATAGAGTTAGACAGAGAGGAGGGAGATGTAGGACGAAGAGGGAGGGACGCTGAGATATGAAAACAAAGAGAGAAACGGAGAGAAGGGGATGCTGGGAGATGAGATTGATTGCAGCACTGGGCCACGTCACAGAGGCTTTATCGTATCCCAACCTCCCCACTATTCACCTGGTACTTTTAGTATGCTAGTTATGATGGAAATTGGGCCAAAAAATTAAGTGCACTGCTTGAGCGTGTCATATTCTCAAGTCCAATCGAAATGCTGTGAGTGTATTCTGCATGCACGGTAAAAGCCAATACGGCAATGGTGTCAGATTCATGGGTGACACTGTTTCCCATTCCCCTAATTCGCTCCGACAGAATGGGTTTGGCCAGGCCAGTAAAACAACAGATGTTTTGCTCAAATGTGACAAGCGGATTGCCAAAAATTCCCAGTGGCGGTGCATGTGTTTGGAGCTGACCTAGCACAAGTTTTAGCAAACTGGGAACAGCGGGGGATGATGAGACTTTCGGGCACAGCAGACGATCAGTAGTGGCAGGGCATCAAAAATTTAAGCCAAACCAAAAATAGAGGAAGCTTTATTTTATATGGTGCCTTACTCTTAAGTTTACATAAATATGAGCTAATTCATAACTGATCCCAGATCATTCTGTCTCTCAGTTGCTTAATTGGAAACCGTATGTGGTGCAGTCTGCCATTCTTGGGTTGACAGGAGATGCATGCCATGCTGAGGGATTGATGCACAGAATATATAAAAGACACAGTAGTTAATGATAAGCATGATGATAATGGAGCACAAAATTATTTTAAATACCAAATTAGTAAGTACAAATCATTGCAATCATTATAGTAAAACATCTCTGTTACACTTTTAGAGGCTTTTTTTTTAAATTATTATTATAGTTACACTGGCACAGGATTGTGCCTTTTTCCCACTGCTCTATTATCCCAGTGTTGAGCTGTGGCTCAGCATGGCCAATACTCTGAACCTGCCTTTCTACATATCTGTTTTGCACCACAGCCTCTCCTCCGATTCATACTCTATACAGGGATAGAAAAACACTGCACATACAGCAGACCGCAAAATTGCTAGTTGCTCAAATCATGACAAAACACAGTTGATGTGCATTTCATTATTAGAAAGAAGCACGTGTTCATTTTCATGTAATTATCCTACTTAGCCCGCTTGAATGTCTTTGTTAAAGGCTTACAGCACAACTCTTAATTTGCTTAGTAAGTTCGAGCTCCAGTTTGAGGTGGCTGATTTTTTTTTTGTTTGTGCCAACAAAAAAAAAATCCCCTTTTAATTCAGTTCTTAGTTAACAATACAGTCATGTGAAAAACTATGTACACCCTTACTGCTACCACAGGAATTAAGAGGGTAAGCACCAGCCTGGTGCTGATAATCAAAGCCACTTGATTTACTGATCGTCAGTGAGTGTGACCACCTTTATAGAAGCTGAAGTTTTGGCACCTTGCAGTCATTGAGTCAACCATAAAGTCCTCTGTATACCAAAGTGTTCTAGCGTCAAATGTGAGGCCATCTGTTGTAAACCCTGTATTTCCATTCATGAAGGCGTCTCTTAATTGTAGACTTTGACAGCGATACAGCTGCATCCTCAAGAGTGCTTCTGACTTGGTTAGATGTGAAATTGTTTTTCTCAAACATAGAAACAATTCTGTCATCATGCATTCTCGTTGTCTTGTCTTTCAGGCCTTTTTGTGTTGTTGAGCTGGTCAGTGCGTTCATTATTTTTAACGATGTGCCAGATTGTTGATTTGGCAGCTTCTAAAGTTTTTGCTGCTTCTCTGATGGTCCCGTTTCAGTTTTTCAGCCTAATGATGGTCTCCGGCACATGCACTAACATCTCTTTGGGCCTCATGGGTGAAAAATTATAAAATCACATTCAACACTTTGAATCAACTTCAGATATTATGTCTGCTAAATTTGCCATGAAATAGCAAAGGGAGCATGCCACGCCTGGCCATGAAACTGTTTGTCACTCAATTGTCCCATTAATTTTGAACCTCTCAAAATTGGACACTATACAAATAAAAATGGCTGTAATTCTTAAACAGTTCATATTTTTAACTCCTTAAATTAAAGCTTAAAGTTTCCGCTTCAATCAGATATTGATTGGTTGATTTACCATAAATGTGGTGGTGTACAGAGGCAAAACTACAAAACCTGTGTCTTTGTCCCAAACATTATGGAGGGCACTGTGTTATGTGATGATTATGTTCCACAAAGGTTTTCATTTTCATCTAGACATGTGTATTGAATAGTAACCATTTCAAGGTACTTCTGTCTCCTTTTAAAAAAGAAAAAGCAAGAAAATCTGTGCCAATAACTATCACAGTATATTTGGGGCTTTTAGAGAAAAATAAACTTTATTAGTCTGAGCAACACTTTTGTGTAGCTGCAGTGCAAACTTCTGAGAGCCATTAAATGTTGAGTGGACTGTCTTTGAAGGCAGGGGCAAATGCTGCTTCATTGATTGACAGGGTTGGCCTTGCTTTAATAGAACATAATTGGGCAATTTTGAAGGGTCTCTGAGAAATGACCAAATAATAACACATGACTTGTCTTGAGACTTGTTTTCTCAGATAATTGTGCAAAAAGCATCTGGCACACCATTAGTTCCATTTTCACATTAGAATAATAATCCTTTTGAACTAATAAACTCACTCAAATGTCTGTACTTGGGTGGCGAGGGCTGTGAAAGAAGTGAATACTGTATGCTCCACAAAGAAAGTGGGGAGAAAGGGGATTTTTTTTTGGGGGGGGGGGGGGGCCG
>JAVDPK010000281.1:236955-254793 GCA_034780415.1 Cichlasoma orientale | reverse complement strand
TTAATCATTAGTTATTATTAATCTCTGGCTCTCTTCCACAGTGTGTCTTTTGTCCTGTCTCCCTCCCCTCACCCCAACCCGTTGCAGCAGATGGCTAACCTTCCCTGAGCCTGGTTCTGTCAGTGGATTCTTCCTGTTAAAAGGGAGTTTCTTCTTCTCACTGTCGCCAAGTGCTTGCTCAATCAGACGACCCCATATGATTGGGGTTTTCTCTGTATTATTGTACAGTATGGTCTTTACCTTGAGGCAACTGTTGCTGTGATTTTACGCTATATAAATAAAATTTAACTGATGTGAATGTTCAGTATGAAAATGCCTCTCGACTGATAATAACAGATTTGAGTGGCCTTGAGATTCTGACTCTGACTTTGTGCAGTTTGTCGCTGAGAGCTGGTGCTCCAAGTACGCTATAGTCAGAGATACAGCTACTAATTGTGCTGACTTATGTAATAAGCGTATTATTTCCTCACTGAAGTATTACCAAGAAGTTACCCTGCAGGATAGAGATTATCATGTTTATCATGTTACGTGGAAAATTTGATGTAAAATCCTCTCTTAGACCTTTATAAATATCTTCCCTTCTTTCTTTTTGTCTTTTTTTTTTTAAATCTTCTGCTATAAACACCTCCTTTTCCTCTTTCTTCATTTGCTACAGTATCAATCATGTCCTTCTTTCTGCTTTCTTTTTGTCTTTCATTCTTGCCGTCTCTCCACAGCATTATCCACCCAGTGTGACTTCACCCATCCTGCCCTCTGGTGACACAGCCTGCCCTTGTTAAGTGGCTCCAGTCCCTCTCCTCGTTTACAGGTGAAATCTATTCTCACATACAGGCCTCAAGGGCCCAACTGGACTGTAACAGAATTTCTCCACCCCCGCTGGGCCCCAGCCACAAAGCCGAGAATAAATGGCTAAGGTGCCAGGGCTGGACAGAAAAATCAATGCCTGTTTATACAGACATGACAGTCCCGGCGCCCAAGCAATTCTCATGCTTGCTCCTCTAGACGCTGTGTTATACTGTTTTTTTATTTTTTTTTTACCTTCTCTCTCTCATGTGTCATGCTCCTTCCTCTGCTGAGGATAAAATGTGTGCACTCTTGAGAGGATGGAACAGTAGGTGATGCTGCTCTGGCCATTTTGTCCTCAATTTGTTCTCACCGCATGTTGATGTATTGCATGAGGTCAGCTGAATGTTTTTGATAGACTGACTGTCACAAAAACAGTTTCATCGATGTTTAGCTGATTAAATACAGAACACCGAGGGTTACGTGCTACAGCAGGATGCTGTTTCTCAACTGGAGGGTCGCAACCTCCAAAGTATTTTACAGACATGTGCAGACAGGGTCACGCAGTGGACATGGCCATGTTTAAATGGTTCAGATATGTTTTTATTCTTTTTTTACCCTAATGATTGCAGGCTTTATGACCTTCATTCACCTTAAAAAGATTCCTTACCACTAGGATTCCCTCTTTGATTTTTTTTTTCTCTTTTAGGATTAAGCACAGCGCTGAAGCATCAAGGAATGGTGTGCACGTGATGCTCATTCAGATAATGCACACATGAACCAGTTTTTTTTTTACTAATCTAAAATGTGTTATTATTAGCATCACATAGCTAAAAATAATAGTTGAGAAGCCATTTTTGAATTAATGTACCAGTGGGCAGCAAGAACTCTCTTTTGTGATTGAAAACTAAATGTGTTTGGGTTTCGAACAGACAGAGCAATCCTTTCAAAGATGAATACTTACATTTCCTGGCAATTGTGATGAGTATTTTCACAGTTTTTCTTAAACAATGAATAGAATAGGAATTAATTGCAGCCTTGATCTAATGCCAATAATGCAGCTGTTTTCAAAGAACAATAATCGTGGCTAGGCTTGTCCATTGATCTGAACATATTGATCGTAGAGTATTTGAAACTTTTGAACTTGTATCAGTACTGATGCAGTACTGTGACAAGCTGTGTTTTCTCTCAAGTTGACACGCACAGTCCACTTCCCAGATAGCCCCGCCTCCGCTCATTCTGCTTCTCATCATATGTCATGTTACAGCATTGTCTTTATCTTTTAACAAGGTCAATTCATACCCCCGGTGTTGTGGCATTTTCCCCCCAAATGGCATCAATATTTTTGAAGGTATTGTAATTGAAGTTAAAAATTCCAGAATGGTGACAATGCTAAAAGCAGCCATTCTTTATTCTTCTTTCCACACTGTTTGCTATTTTTCACACTTTTTCATTCTTCACTAGTACTTGTTTTTGCTGTTGCCAATCTATTCAGCATTCTTTGCCTTATTCTTTCTTATTGATTTTTTTTTTTGGATGTCTTTGATTATATCTTTGTTCATTCCTGTGTCTGTGTTTCAATTTTGTGTGTGTTGCATGTGCTTTGTGCGGCGGGTTGTGTGACTCTCAGGGGGAGGTAGCACATACTTGTAACTCATTCTGATTTATGCCCCCTGTCTAAATAAAAACATAAATCACAGCACCTGCCACAGAAGTCACTCTCGCAGTGGTCTAGCTGGTCCAGCTCTGCTCTGGGTTACACTGTTTTACCCTGATGACAGAAACACAATTGATTCCCTCATTGCATCAATTTGTCGCCTAATCTGGTGATATGTTGATAAATTTTACTGCTTTGTCAATTAATTTTCCTGAAAAATGGCTCCGGCCGTGGTGGACACATCAGTACTAAGGCAGTGAAAATAACGGTGACAAAATTAAGTGATAAAATTAATTGCCCCCTATCCCGTCTTGTGAAAACATAACTAATGAGGGAGGCAATTATAGTTGCATGTGGTCTCCTTCGGGAAAGATGGAGGGGGTGTTTGAAAAAATACTTCTATGGTAATTAGACAAGTGGGAGCAGAAGGATCTGGGGAAATGGTCATCTGAAATAGGGGGTGACTACAGAAAGATAGAACAGTGGATAGATGTTTGTTTCAGCTCTCTGTCACTGTTGCGAAGGACAAACAAGTGGAAGAACCCTTTCAAATAGGAACATTAGTCAAATCAAGTGATAGTATTAGTAAATCCCCCTCTTCTGTGACTAATGACTGTAGAGGCATGCTGGCTTCTCATTGCTTACTATATAAAGCAGAGACTAAAATTATCTCCAGTGTTTCCTCACCTAATGATTTCTGCTGTGACTTTGATGCGCATAGTTTTTGGTTACTTGAGTCTTGTAGAACTGGCATAAATTTGTGATAGATGTTGTTGTGATTGTTGTCTACAGGAGAAAGGGTGGTTTATTAGCAGGTTACTTCCACGCCGTTATTCCCAGAAGCTGGAGAGATGCGTTCCATGAAAGGTTCGACATTCACGTCAAGCCTCGTTATTGTACCGTCATCTTTGTGCTTGTTATCAGCAACAGAAGTTGTACATGACTGAAATAGGTGATGTATTTACACTGGGTTTACGTTTAAATTTTCCCTCTTTTTTTTTTTTTTTTTTTTAAGTTTAGATTTAATATAGTTCATTGTCCCAATGGGAATGCAAATCATAGTCTCACAGGCTCCTCGGTCAGTGAACAAGATCGTGAAGAATATAAATAACTAGGCACCTGCAATTATGATGAGCCACAGAGTTTTGTACTCTGAGAACTGTTTCCACACATGACACGTGGGCTTTATGTAAAGTAAGCAGGACAGCACATGCAGCCTTGACTGTAATCACGGCTGTGTATATACCATTTTTGTTCAGTTTAATGGATGGTGGGGGGCTGTTCTGTTCACTACCTCAATGAGAATCATTGCATTCACAGTTCAAAATTATCCTTATTTATCTTATACTAAGCATTGGTGCATCTTTTCAGTTCATGTCTGAAATGAGCTGTTTTAGGCCTTAGTCACACAGGCCTAGAGACTCAACTTCTGGTGCAGCATCCTCCTTATGATCAAGTTCACCCAGCAACAGCCAGCAACCTCCAGTAACAGCTTGCCAAACATTCTGGGAATATATATTATTCCATAGTGACCAGAGACTGCCAGGGGGTCGCTGACCAGTCTCTACCTGTGTAGCTCCCTCCCCTCCCTTTAAGCCAACTTTCTTCTTATTGGCTGCCCCTCCTAAATAATAGTTTTAACAGCAGGTGTGTGGGACTGGGATGGTAACACTAAGATGACCATATTAGGATATTCCAAAAATTATAATTTTCAACTGAGTGGACTGGGAGTGCAGCAAGGATTCAAGGATTCTTTATTGTCATTCACATTGCATTTGAATGCAGCAAACAAACAAACAAACAAAAGAATGCTTTGCTCTCAGGGTCAGGGTGTTTTTGTAAAAAGGATCCTGATCTCTGAGATTTATTGGATGTGTATGGAAAATAAAGGGTGAGAGTATTGATAACATAATAGGTCCCCTTTAGTATAAGTTCTATCCTTATCACTATCAATTGTGATCATCAGCTGTAAATCAGTCTAAGTTTGAATGTATTTTAGATGCGGCTGGAGCTTTTTAGTAAGCCTAAATGTATTAAGCTCATAAAAGTCTCAGCATTTATATTACCGTTAGATTCTTAAACTTGAAACCTGACCCTTAATTGTCATTCTTCCTGTGCAAGTTCTGCTGCGTTACTTGTAGCAATTTGAGAGGCTTTAAAGAACTTATCACAGCACACAAGAGAGGCATTAAAAAAGTGTATTAGAATGGAGAGTTCATTTTAAAACACTCTTGTGTCTACAAACAACCTGGAAAGTCACTCTCAAGAGCACAAACATCATTAATACGTTCATTAGGAAGAGGTTAAGCTATTGAATTTTGAATGCCAGGGACGCACAACCAAGAAGACACATTAACGTATAATAATCACTATTTCTGGGTTGCTGTTTTTTTTGAAAAAGGTAATGAGATACCTTCATCAAACAAATTCCCTGTGCAAAGGCACCATTTCTCAAAGGAGCTATCCGTGAGGGTGATTTCCTCAACAGTCGTATCAGCACTTGGGCCACCGAATATCTCAGAGAGGTGATTTTTCTTTCTTTTTAGCAGCAAAACATGCACAAACAAGGAAAGCATGTCTTGTGGTTTGTATGTAAGTTGTATGTGTCTTTGTGCTTTGGAGGAGTTAAGAAAAAGGAAGCTGTAATTAAACCAGTGTATTTATAATGACCATGTTGGGTGAAGATGATTTAATAACTGTACTGTTTTTTAATGTTTACATTTAACTTTGTTAATGTTGTGTATGGAAATTGGGAAAAATGAATTCAAATATCCATATTGCAATATTGCCACCTGAATTTTGTGTATTTATAGTCCTTTCTTTCCCATTTTCAGTAGTCTGTCTGTTGCCCTATCTGTTCACCAGCACTGTTCCATCTTCATTCACAGCTTGTCTCCTCGTGTGTCTCTATTTGTTTATACATATTTGCGACCTTTTGGGTTTTTGCTTTCTTTCCTTTTTGGATTTTCTTTTGTTGTTTTACCGGCTAGTGTTCTGTTACCTCACTAGCTTGTTGTCTTACATCAGAGATGCTTGTCTGCATACCTTGCTTGTAATGAGTGGTTATTTGAGTTACTGTTGCTTTCCTATCAGCTCAAAGTAGCTTGGCCATTCTCCTCTCAACTCTGGACCACTGTCTGTAAAGTCTAGAGATGGGTATGTGGGAAAATCCAAGTAGATCAGCAGTTTTTGAAACACTCAGACCAGACTGTCTGGCACCAACAGCAATGCCGCAGTCAAATCCACTTAAATCACCTTTCTTCCCCATTACGATGCTCAGTTTGAACCTCAGCAGGCTGTTTTGACCGTGTCCACACGTCCAAATGCAATGAGTTGCTGATGTGATTGACTGATTAGATATTTGCATCAACAAACACGTTACCTAACAAAGTGGCTGTTAGTGCAGGTGCAGGTTAACACTTACTTGTAATAAGGACAAACCAAGTTAGATGTAATGAATTTGAATATTAAAAGCCCAAACAACATTGACTCAGTTGGTGCAGACAGACTGTTATTTCCTTTGGTTTGCTGCAATATGTGCAAATAAACAGGAACTTTTAAAAAAAAAAGTTTTGTATATTTGACCCCAATGAGTAGCTGTGTGTGCCTTCTGACTAAATGGTAAATGGTTCACTCTCTGAGAGGAGAGAGAGGGAAATGTGCATGTCGAGAGAGAGAAAATCGCAGCAAGTCAAGTCTACTAAAGGATTAAACAGAAGCTGCCATTAAGAATAGGTGTCTGTTTAAAATATAAATCACCCACTTCTAGTTCAAGTTGTTAACTAAATAATTCAGCACGAGGGATGCATTATCGACTTGATGTAAATGTGATATGAGTGGAAATCAGGATGTGTGACTGAGATGATAATTGATATGATAATGGAGTTAGGAAAAGATGGGACAATAGCAACAAATAATAATGAAAGGCTAAATAAATGATGGGGTTAAAACTGTTAGTGCAGTCGACTGACACGCTAGAGGAACTTCACTGAGGCAGCTGTGGGGGGGGGGGGGGCATATAAGAAGTGAAACGCAGAAGAAACTGACTGCCCGAGACACTTAGAGCACCAGTGCAGTTATTCACAAGTTGCACAATGGTGAGCAAATGAGAGAAGATGTTGAAATGCTCCCTCTTGTTGAAGGCCATCGTCTCTCAAATGAAATGAAACAGCTGCCCTTTTACCCCCCAGCATCTTAAACATCAGTAATTTTTTGATTTGCATGCGATTAGGTTCATAATGGGGGCCAGTATCTTTAATGAGATCAAAAACTTCTGCTATCAAACACAGCTGATGTGGCCTTCAACTCTGCCTTAGACATTAGCTCCTCTTTTACTTTTTTTCATTCCCTCAGCATGGGAATAAAAGGATGAAAAAGACGATGGTGTGAGTGAGAGTGTGTGTGTGTGAGTGTGTGTGATGGTGGTGGTGGTGTTGGTGGGGGGTGCATTAAAACTGCTCAAGTGCAGAGAGCAGCCCCATCTGGAAGATATCGGACCTAAATGAAGTTGTACAAAACCATTCCATTGATAATAAAGCTAATTTTTATGGCTCTGACAAGTATGTAATTATGTGCAGTGGTGCTTTTCAGATTTTATCACAGTCAATAAACTACCACGCTAATTTCATTCCTGTTTTGACATATTTACATGGAAATATTCGATTTGGGGGAATTAGGGGCCTTGAAAGCCGCTGATAGATGGCTTTTAATGATCTGTGACCCTCGGCCTGTGGGCTCATCTGTTTGTCGGCCCGTCGATCTCGCGGGAGATGTGCTTGGTGTTCTGATCTCCTTAGACGGAGTGCCATCCAGACAGTGCCGGCCAATAAGCCCTCAGCACTGGCCCCCTTTTCTTGTTGGCTGATTTGTCAGGCCTGCTGATCTGGAAAGATTAAGAGGAAATAGTTGTTTAAGTGCTCCTTTTCATCTGTTATTTATACATCATAGATATTATCAGTGGACCTTTTTCTTTTTTCTTTTTTTTTTTAACTGACCAGCCAACAGTTTAGAATCCTTTAATATGTGGTTCACATAAAACTGCCACATGTGTTCCCAAACTTAGCCCTTGCTCTGAAAAACACAGCATCTCACGCACAAGGAGGTCAACCCAGTCGACCTGCGCTCAGCCTAGTGGTGCAGATAAAGAGCAGCTGGCATCACTGGCCAGATTCATTCTGCTGCTACAGGGGTCTTCAGGGGTGACAAGGTCCACTTATGGGTGGTGGAAATTGGTGTCAAAAGTGGGAACTTCTCCCCCCTTCCTGTTGCAGCTAAGCACGTACAGCGTCTCGCAGGAGGGGAGCCACTGTCATAAAAAGTCCATCAAAAGCACCAGTAATTACCCAGGAAATTGACAGTGAAATTGAAAAAGTTTGTGGCCATGAAGGAAGCCCATCCCCCACCTTCTCCACCCCACGATTCCTGCCGTGTGACAGCGGCACTTTAGCTATGGTGATGTGTTGTTTCGGGTACTAACACTGTTTGCTACTATAACGTTCATTGTTGCACTTCTGGTTCATCAGTCACTCCATTCAAAGTTATCCAGCTGTTTGTGAGCCGGATTTGCTGTGAGCAGCTGTAACCTGAGCTCAAATGACCTCTTTCACAAACAACAATTAAAACACCTAGAAAATGTAACAGTGATGAGAAGGTGAAAATAACTGGCATTGTTACTTCTGAGATCAGGGGCACCCTAGTCCACTTTTCCCTGCAGCCTATAGCCCAACATCTTACATTAGTTAGCAAACCAAGCAATGGTGTTGGTTCTCTCCATAGAAGACGTCAAAGTAGCTGACCAACCAAGAGCCGTCAAATTCACATTAATTCATTGTACTGTTTAAATAATGACATCTTTTAAAAGTAAAATCACATTTCAAATTGTTCCTTCAAGGATACAAATTAATATAAATTAAACAAATGTGAGCGTACTGTCCAGCTTTGTCTATTCCAAGTTCTATTTCATGACACTGAAGAACACACCGCATTCATAATAAGGTGACATTCACGAAGACTCAGTGTGCCCCGAGCATTGGACTCAAACCCGGAAAAGAAGACGCATAAGTACATTATAATGCAGCTTGTCAATAGTAATGAAACTGTGACATGTTCAAGAACAGCCATGCGCGAGGACGCCACATTGTTCCTCTGATTTTAATGCCAATCTCCATAATCAAGATGAAACCACACGCTGCCAAAACTGGCATAATACGGGCGCTCGCCGATGAGTGATTGATTGAATATGAAATAATGAGGGTTTTCTGGTGCTCTACTGGTCATCTAAAATTCTGAATACAAATCAAATGGAAATTTTATGCAATGAGATGTATTAATGGGATTCTGGAAGTGTTTTAAGGTCTTAATGTACAGCAATAAGCCGCATAGGTTGTCTCAGGGAGATGAAAAGTTGTTGCTGTTGATAGGCCATTTTAGTGCATTACTGTCAAAATAATGCATGTCTGTCTGCATATATTCCAAGGCTCTATTACGCTTAACTTTGGATAATTACGAGACGGCTGGATTTTGTGTGCACGGATTTCCCTTTTATACTAATAAATAATGATTATTGAGTGCACCATTAATGTCACTTAAGTAACTGTGAAAAGCTGTAGATTTTCCTAACAGTGGTTTGATTTGACTGGTTTTTCTTTAGCCTTATTTGCAACATGGTTTAAACAGTTTGTGTGTTTTCAGTAGTAAAATACAGGTAGTCATTGTAGTTCTGTTGTGAATATTATTTCTTTTTTTAAGGGGAAAAAACAGATTTCATCCGCTATCAGCGATATACAAATGCTATAGGAATTATTTACAGCGTCAGTATGATTTGATGATTTGATAATAACACAAGTATTTGTTCATTTATTTAGTAAACGACCACAAGGAGCAACCAGTATTATGTATATTATTAGGGGCAGATGGGGCAGAGAGGTTCTGGATGTCATTCTGCTTGGTTTATTTTACTGATGTTAAGTGATATTTACAGATTATGGTCTGCAAAATTGCACATTAGAAGCCCAATTAACATTTTTGTTGCCCACGGCATTGTGGAGTAGATCGCAGCTGGTACCAGAGAGTACTGTCAGTTTCCCGTGTTGTAATTGTAAACTGTGCTTCCCATGCAAGAAAGAAAAAAATTAACATGGGTAGAAAGGACAATACCCCTCATCATGTTATTAGTGCCCTTGTTAATCTGTCTGTGTTCATTTAAATCTCATTGAAGTGTCCATCCAAGCAATTAAACTGAGTTTAAATGGAATGATGCTGTTGTGATTTCAAAATCGAGTGTCATCTGTAAGCCGCCTCATGTCTTTTAGAGGCGTGGTCACTGCTTGGTGTGTAACCGGGGATTAAGATGAAACCTTGCCAATACACAAAAGATGGTCAGTATACAACACAGCGAAGGTCAGAATGATATAAATAAAAGGCTCAAATCCCGATTACTAATTGTTGCGAGTTGCCACTACTGAAGAGCTAAACAGCTGTTCTGAATTAGCTAATGTAGTGCTACCATGTGTAGTTTAGAACTAAAAAGTCCACAAATATTTATAATTATTTTAATGTAATGAGCCATAATACTGTCTTGGTTATTTTCTTCTTTTTTAATCATTTGTTAAGCTACTGAATTTTTAATGTAAATAGATGAACATGAATTATGCATCCAGGGGACTGGATGCTGCCTCTGTCACAAAGATTGTGTATACTGCAAAGATAGGCAGACAGGTATCGTGTGCAGGGATTTCTTAATAGGTGTTCATATCACTCATTGTACATGGCATCCTGATTCTATATACTTGGAAGCTTGATAGAGCAATAATTATTGCTGTCATTGTAAGGTTTATAGAATGTATGAATAGGAATATTATGAACTTCAACATAACCACAGCTTTTACAAAAATACTGTAATGTATTTTTAATTAAATTAATATGCACAATATTTCCAGTCTTGTGTTTTTCTCTTCAGTCACAGGTAATCCAATCAAACATAACAATACAAAAGATTTAACATGCCAATCCCCCTTCCACTTAGTGCTATTTGGCCAAAAGTTTAATATTTAATATGAAATCAGCTCAAATTTCAACAGCACAGAAATGCTGTCAATTTAAAATATATATATATATTAGGCTAAATAGATATTCCACTATGATCGGAATCTACAATAGTGGAATAACACACCTTTGTAAGGAATTTTGATGTCAGAGATCAGGCATGTGGTCGACACACAGTGGTTCTAGGATATATTTTTTAATCCAGTTCACGTTTATACTTTTCACCGTGAAACAGCTGCAACAACTTTTGGGGCAAACGAAAAGCTGGAATGGAACCGATCCTGATAATCCCACCGCACGCAGTGTGATCTCTACTGTAACAGGATCACGAGCGCTAAAAATGAAGATCAGGTACTGATTTGATGGGTGTTTGCGCTGTACACTGCGGGATTACTTAGTAGAGGCAGGGACATGTAAAGCAGATGGGGGGAAAATCCTTCCCATGTCCCATGGAAAATCACCCCCTGGTTGTGTGCAACTATATGATGTTCAGAGAAGTTATACCAAAATCTGTCCTTTAGACTATGTAGCCCATTTTTTTTTACCTCTTAATTTTGTGAAGCTCATTCTGATTTTAAAAACAAATCATCTTTTCCACTGAGACTGTGTCATGCTCTTTCACTTGATTTATATGTAGATTGTTGTGTAGACTGCAACATATGTCAGGGAGCATTAAGGGGAAAGGCAGTCTTGTTTGTTCATGTGACAGACATTAGTGAGTATTCACTGGTACAGACTGAACAGTCTAATCGTAATAATTCATTTCAGTCATACGTCATTTCCAATCACGCAGGCTCCTGTTAATTCAAGTGAGAGCTCAGGTTTTACAGTATAATTCCAATAACTGCAATAATTTGCTCATCCTAGTCTTTCCCTTCACAGTACATGCATGTACAGTATTGTGTTCGTGTGTTGTATTTGCAAGTAAAGAACTTTTCCTGCACTGATCCTAGATTTAAAACTGTGACTTTTTTGGTTTTATCATAATTTGCGCCCAAATGATTTCCTATCCTTTTCTTGGTTATGTATGCAGTGCACTTACTTGACCTAAGTAATATTTCAAAGCGGATTTGCTCTTTATGATACTGACGTAGGCTGACTCTTAAATACTCTTTAAATGCATGTTTTATGTGGATGACGATTACCGCGATTCCACTTCTGAGCCAGTTGTGTGCCAGTGATCTCAAAGGATGTGTACTCGCCCCATCTTTCCAGACTTTACCTCAGCATGACACCTAAGTACAGTTGAACATTTTAAATATTTGACTTTTTTCTTTTTTTAACAGTCCGGTTATGTAGATTTAGAGCAGAATGAAGTTTTTTTTTTTCATATCAATAAAGACATCTAGCAGTTACTTATTTAATTTTCAATTTGTATAGATGACTCCATGTAACCCGTGACCTTGAAGTGGATAAGTGGTTAAGAAAATGGAAGAATGGATGGATATCACAGGATAAACTGTAAATACAGAAGATCGTCCTTTTTTACAGCACGTAAAAGCGCAGTGTTTGAAGAGTGACATTAAAGATAAATTGAGGAATTTTAAATGGCCAGGATTGGAATAATGGAACTGCAAGTACACTCTACTGTAGTTGTATTATAAAACTAAACTTAGTATCTGTCCCTTGGAAATGTGGAACTATGTTTGTGTTAAGAAAATTACTAATTATCTGTATCCAGCTGTTTGGAAGATTTGTGCTGGAAACATAATTAAGTAAAGCTCATTTTCTCTCATTTCCAGCTTATTAAATGCCACTTAGCAGTCCTTACCTTAAAACAATCTCTCATCTTCATGTCCTGTTTTTCTTACAGCTTTCTCCATCTCTAAGGGTGTCACACATTAAAGCAGAGCAACTGTACATTTAGCTACCAAGGCGCAATGCATGCCAAACTGCAAAGAAACTGTTTGTCTTTGCGGATACTTGTTGAGCTGTTTGAAAAGTTGCATCTGAAATTACATACCATTTAAATAGCAATTTCAGGCAAGTGGCTCCGTTTATGCTCACTCCTCTTCAGTAGCACTAGCTACCTAGAGGCTTACAAAGTACTACAAGCACACCTTTACACTTGCACCATGAATGCATCTGAGTCTCTGTTTCAACTTGTGTCAAAAGTTCAGACTTCAAACTATATACCAGTTGTGCTGATCAGCCAAGTTAAACCAGACTTATGATAAATGATTTACGCCATGCTTTTTCCTGAATATTGTCATCACATTTGATGCGTGTTTGGTTCAGGAAGAAACTGTAAACACTGGAAATTCACAAGCATGAAAACTACTTCCTGTTACAGTCATGAGCTCTTCACAGTAAAACAGGATACTGAACCATATATAATGTAAATACTCTTCCAATTCCAATTTAAAGCTTTCCAAATACTTTAATCATATTTATTTTACATTTAAACATGGATTTGACCATTTTCAATATTTCAACATATATTAATATATATGACAAATATTAACCTGGTTAAACTGAGTAAGAATCTCCATGCCGTCAGCTGAAAGCAATGCAGCGCTGCGGCACATGAAAAATTAGCTCACTCTAACGTATTATGCATTAATCTGCCTATCAAATTTAATTTCTCATTTATTGAAAGTACTGAAATGCCATTCTGGGTAATTCTGTCTCACTTTAGCCCATGCACGTAAGTGTATCATCAATGCATTTGGGAATGACTGTATGAACCCTCATTATGCCACATGTTTAAGTTTGGCTACAACTAGAGCCTTAAACTTCTCTCATTTAAGCAAAAACTTAAAGCTCTTTAACAAGTTTTGATTGAAAAAATGTGAAATCAAAGATGTTCTAATGGTAAAAAGATTAACAGGATAGATACCGCATTAACCCATTTATGATTGTGTCCTGTCAAGATAGCACTTGAATGTCCTGGTGAGAAGCAAATGATTTCTGATGGCTATCCAGGCTTTTTCCTCTTTTTAAAGCCCAGATCAAATAGACTCAGTCTTGTCAGCGCCTAAGCGGAAGAGCTTCCCATATGAAATAACGATTGATTGACAGGCAGACATAAGCTGGCTTTTTAATTTCCATGCCTCACTTCAAATTAAACCTCCACCTGGGATAAAAGCATAGGCTATCCCGCATCAAGAACTCCCAAATGATAGGAAATGGAAATTCTGATTAGCAAAGGACGAAGGATTTTCACTCTGCTTGGTTTCCCAATAGTGCTGATGTCTGACATTTTTTTTTTCCAGGCAGATAAAATAGTGATGACAATTGTCTTTTTAGGGATTTTGTCAGCATTAGTTGAACTGATAAAACACATATGGATTTGAGTGAAGTATTCTATTTTGCAAAGCTGTGATCTTACATCTGTGTATCAAAGTATTTTAAGCAAAGCTAAAAGAACGGCTAAACAAAAAAGACGTGATTTATGGATTATTTTTGGTGTCTTAATTGTTGTTGTTGTTGGAATTCCTATTTTACTTTGATTTCAAAGCGCACAAAAATGTACAAAGAGCACATTTACATCGGCCGGGTGCAGTGAAGAATAAATTTACGTATCGCCGCTCTATTTTTAAACACGCGTCGCCTTAATATAAACAGCTTTGTGTTGTGTGGGCTTCTGTATGTGTGACAAGACTGAGTAGCCACCGGAGAGTAATAGTAAATGTGCTGCAACTTTTACTGTGTGGTTTTTATGAGACAACATACATTAAACCCGCTGTAGCTGCAGTAAATAAAGTGTGTTGTAAAACTGTGTTCGTGAAAAAGCTTGTAAACATAAACAGCTGCAATGAGGTCAACATCAAAGTAATTGTAATGCTGCACGAGCAATGAAATACAGCTTAATGCTTCAGGACAAAATAGCTTTGCACTGCACCTGCTGCTGTACAGTACCACTTAAAGATGTGTGGTGGCAGTACAACAGAGGAATTACACAGAGCCTCAGCAGGCCTTTGTTATTCTATTCATTACCTAAATCCCCATCTGTTTTCTTGATTTAATACGTATGCAAATATTTATTGTTAAAAGTGGCACTTAAGTTGTGCCTGATGCTTCATATTACTGCAAAGATCACTCACAATATAGTGCAGAATAGCGGAACAAGCCATGAATCACTGCTCCCTTAAACAGTTGAACATTCAAATATGTGACACAGCAGAAGAGAAGCCAGACAAACGATGCAGACAGAGTGTCCCGGCTTGTGCACAAAAACAGCCAAGCCATGACACAAGAGCGACTGGACTTTCCAATATTTCCAATATCTCTGGAAACCCTTACAGAAAGGCTTATTGAGCAGTTTCTGGTGCGTAAACTGCAAATAAAAAAAAAATGCAATCACCCAAAATCCTCATTCAGCAACCCTCTTGGCTACGAAGGGAACCCCCCCGCTAGGTGCAGCCACACGTGCCTAGGGGTGCAACCAGGTCAGCCAGCCAGTGAAATTTACCCCCCTCATCCTCTGCCATGTCCAGTGCTCACTGCCAATGTTCGGTGTCACTGTAGGAAGTAGTGCCCATTCTAGAAGCAGAAGTGTAACAGTGAAGACAAGTGTGGACAGACACTGTATGATGCGCAACATTATGTTAATTGTCACAGACCTGCAATTAACATAATGCATTTTAATTTCCCCTCATAGTGCCAGCTGCATGAAGTTAATCATGCAATTATCATGAATAATTAGAAAAAATCAAATGTAAACATTAAAGTTAAAGATATATAATTTAAAAAAATGTAAAACGTGTTATTGAATTGTATACTTTGACATTTTTGTAGTGATTAGTCAACACAAGGCTAAAATATCTGCGTGACTATTATGATGTCTGTCTCACTATTATGGCTGGAACACATCGCTTTAATGTTCCGTGTTTTTGGTTTTGGTTTGTGCGCACCAGCAGCAGGAGAGAAACTTTATTTACCAAGCTGCTACCCAAAAGTCTGCCCTCTACAAAATAGCAACGTACAGCTGATGCTAATCGAAGTTTATTGATAAATGTTTTAAAGCTGGAATCCACTTAGCTGTTTGAAAATTGGCCTCAGAAAAAAAAAGTTACACATTTGCAGTAAGATCAAGGAATTTAAACATTTGATTTTCTGCAACTTCCTTAAATTTATTTGCTCAGACAGAAATGACAGCCAACTTTGAGATTCTTTTTACTGATCACGTTTCATAATGTTTGGCAAAAAGGGCCTGCACCATTACCAAGAGTAATATCATAAGTTATAAATGAAGCAAACGGCAAATGGCATAACACATCAACACTCAAGGCTTCACTGCTCATTTAAAGCTGTTTGAGTGTCACTGCACACTACATAGGCCCAGACAGCATTAGACAGAGAGCAAAATGAGCTTGACGTGCACTCCTCTTCCTTCAGCATGACTTCATTTTGTACTGTGACTCCAGCTTTGCTGCAACCCAACTCATGTCAAGCTATTACAGACCAACTCCACACACATCCTTGCCCAGATAATCAGTGGAAAAGTTGACTCGGCCCCATCATCATCAGATGTTTTGTTTCTTTCAAGCATGTTTTAAGGATTAGCACATAAAAGCAACTGAAGGCCGTGGTCTGTCATGATCACTGTGGGGGGATTTGTGGATCATTATATGAGCTGCTTGCTAACACGAGGCTTCAGGGAGAAAGCTGAGCCCCCCTACCAGGGAACTTCATCAGGGGCCTGAAAAACTTTTGTCATTTGATGTTTTGCATTTTGTCATTAGCAGCCGTCTTTTATCATTAACAGGGTGGCTCTTTGGTTCACCTCGTTTTGCTGGCTTCATTTAACTCTTTAGCCTCTTTACATTGGGGCATAAATAATGCGTATTCCGCCATACCAAACAGAAAAGGGACCGAGCGGTTAAGCAGGAGAAATGCTGTTTTTGTTTGTTTTTTTTAAATTTGCACAAATTTTAATTCGCTCACAAGAAGCCTGCTGATGTATAAGAGGGATGCTTCCATTCATTAGTCCAAATCTGTACCCATGTTGACATGGACCGAGCATGTGATGCCACAGCATCTCAGCGAGGTTAAACATGAATTTTCTTTCTTCTTTTTTTTTGCGACCATTCTGTTGTTGATTTAGTGAGTTCTGGGTCATCGTCTCTCATCTCTCTGCCTCACCCAACCCCTCCCACACTTCAAGCCACAAACCGCTGCCCTGACATCATCCTGTAAAATTTCTTGATATAATTTTGAATTCATTCATTCATCGTAATGCGTCCTGGCCCCAAGGGCAGAAGACCAAACCATGATGCTCCCTCCTTCGCGTTTCACGGTTTAGATGAGGATTTGGTGCTGGCATGCGGTGCCTTTTGTTCCTACAAACAGAACATTGTGGATTTTGAGAGTTCAACTTCTGTCTCATTTATCTGTAAAACGTATTTAGAGAAGCGTCATGGATCTTGATGCATTTTTTGGAGAGCAGTTCCCCTCACAGTTTCCTTCCTTTAATGCCATTCTTGAGACATAAATAAAGCATTTTATAAATTGTAGAGATTTGTGCAGGGCCCTGTATTTTCCTGCATTTGAAGACAGTTTTCCTTATTGTGGACCGATAAATTCCCAGGTCTTTGGCAATATATCTGATATCTCCAAAGCTGTATGACCTTTTCTTTCAAACGTATACCCCAAGCAGCTCACTTGAGTTACTTGTGTCTGGCCTGAAAATATAGGTTTCTTTTTAGAAATACTACCATTATGCAAGTCATTTTTTTTTAAGTGGGTAATTTACAGTATTTTTGCACAGCAGTGAGGTTGGATCTAATGACAGCCATTCCAAAATTCCAGTCATTACAGGCATAGAGGTGCATGCACGGAAACACATTCAGAAACATGCCTATTATCGCTCCACTTTTATTAGATAACCTTCTGACAATCTTACAGTTTGTTAGGGGTCAAAGTGCAGAAAGACAGAAATTAGCCTGAGCAGTTTAAAGATATAAGCAGTATGTACAAAGAGATCTACATTTAACTCCCAATGACCTAATTAATATGCCATGTAAGCCACTCCGATGATAATACTGAGAGAAAGCTCTGCAAAGGCCATAGCTCATTCACACTTCTGTAAGGTGTAAGAATTGAACTTCAGGTGAGCTTTTAATTTAAAAACTGTTATTTTTTTGACTACCAGTTCACGATTTTTACAGTGGATTTTGCTGTCTTACTGCCCATGAGGGTAATACCTTAGTTCCTTCACATCTGAAGTACTTTTATCTACATACTTTTTGGAGGAATACGTGAAGACACTGTAGCTGCATTAATAAAGGGCAATATGCACATTACTTGATTCATGACCACAGCAGGGTCCCCCAAGTTCAAACTTTGACTACTGGATGTCTTAAATGTTTAACTGCAAATGAGCTGTTTAAAAAAAAAAAATCAAAAGAGAA
>JAVDPK010000281.1:223081-236841 GCA_034780415.1 Cichlasoma orientale | reverse complement strand
TTGAAGCGTCTTATTTCTGTTTGTTTTTGATTGGTTTGTCATCTTTTATCTGGGGACCCTATTTGGTATATATATATATATATATATATATATGATTTTTATTTTATTTTTTTTCCACAATGAAAGGACATGTCTGTCAAGATGACTGACAGGCCTCAGGCCCTGTGTGGAAAAGCGATGATTCCCAGACGCTGTCTCTGCAACTTTCCACTAGAATAGAGTGAAAATAAAATCCAAGCGTATACCAAATGATGCACGGCTGATTGTAAAAAGGCTGTAGGTGAATTCAGGAAAAAGTGTGTGCTTTCTGTAATTCAAATACTCACATATAACATCTCAATATTTTGGTGGGTTTATATATATATTTTTTTTAAAAAGCAGATGTTTTCTTCTGTCTGCATTTGCTGCTTTTAAGAGACAAAGCAGAAATAACATGTAAATGCTCACAAAAGGACAATGCTAAAAATCATTAAATCATCTTTAAAACCATTACCAGACTTACTATATAGCACCAAAAGAGAAGAGACTGCTGCAAATGTCCTGCACATAGTATCAGTATAATTTCCCTCCTTGTGTCCATCTGTGGATATGCATCCTTCATGTTTAGAAATGTGTTGTTATCTTGTAATAATGTGAATTCATTATTGGGGGTGTGGAAAAATTAATTAATATTCATTTTTGGGTTATTTTTTCTTCAGTTAAACAGATATTGTGATGCCTCATAAATAATTGTCTTGCAGTGTGTTGAAAGAATCACTGTATTGTGATATAATTGTTACCAAGGGCACCATATTGTGATACTATAGTATGATCAGTTAATGCGGTGAATTCTGCCCCTATTTATTATTCCTGTTGACATCTTTCCAGTGAAAAAACACATTTGGATCTCCTGCAGTTCCCTGTTTTACTCCCTTAAGCCTGTTCCCTATTGTACCAAGCTCAGCAAAGCTGTTCATTAGTGATCTAGTAGGATCATTAACATAGTGACACTATTGGACCTTGCTGTTAACATAAAGTGTCCAAGGTGAAATGGTACACAGTGTTCGATTTCAATTAATATGTTGCTCAACTTGGATTGGGAATGCAATTGGAGCGTGCATTAGTGGATGAATTTACTTGGACACCTTGAGACAGATGAGGTTGTCAATGCATTGAATTCCATTGTGTTCTTGGCAAATGTGGCTCTTGGAGCACAGCTGACATTATTTGTGTAACTTTTGAACTAAGCCTAATATTCTTGCATACACTACATCTAAGCAGTTACTCTTAGGATACCTTGTTAATTCATACCTTTAAGAACAGTCCAGATGTGACTAATTAGAGCTCAAGCATGTTTATTATTATTATTTGGGCAATTGAGTCGCCTTTTTGAGGGTCTAAACATGCTCAAAAACTCATGAAATTCTGCATGTGAGTCAGACCTGGTGAAAATTTATGTATTTTATTGGTTTCATGTATGAAGAGTAGAAAATGGCCCCACCACAGCACCACCTATGAAAGTATTTCCAGCACATAGATTAAGCTGCGTGAATGAAATTTGGTAAACTCATGTAACATACCAAGACACACAAAAAAGGCAGGAACAGGAAATGCCATGTTTTACACTTTGAGGTACAACTTCAAGGTGATTGAGCATCTAAAATTTGGTGAGGAAATCTTAAGGAGTTGGCATCACTTTTGAAAACTGGGAGTTTTTGTTAAAGGGTGTGACACTGGCTGCATGGTGAATTTTGATTTTTCTCCATGAAGCACAAAATTGCTGTAACTCAAACACATTGTCCGGTCTGCACAAATTCCCACCCTGCACACATTGATATACAATTATTCAGAAATTGTTATAGTGCTACCTAGTGTGAACAGGAAATGTCATGTTTTATGGTAGCATGGCAATTCGCCATGAAACAGGAAGTGGTTGAGGGGTTTGAAAAGCTTAAAAAGTCATGAAATTTGGCCCACACATCCAATGCAATGAAGGCTTTCAGGTCTGATCGCTCTGATCATTGAACATGGCAGAATGGCTCCACAGCGCCACCTGTAAATTTTTTAAAAATCAGCCCCGGGACTACGTTTCATCAGTGTATATGAAATTTTGCAGCCATTATTATTCATTATGCAAAGCAGTGTGACATGTAATTAGTGGGCATTCACCTAGGCCACCTAGTGGCCATAGGAGACATTAAGTAACTGAATGACTCAACACCCAAACACCCCCCTGCCTTAAAACATCCATGTAACTGTGTGACACCCCTCACCTTGAGCATGGCTCAATCGCAGCACGCCTCAACATGCACCTGGGTGCGAGGGCCTTCTCATTGCTGCTTGCAGCTTTAATTATTATTCTTATTATAAGCCCTATGGGTCATATTAGTAAGCCATGTTGTTATATACAACAGGTAGGGAAACATTTGTCTTTGTGACTGCAGGAAACTGAGCTACAGCATACTGTAACTACACCTAACGATATGAACACTAAAATATACACAGAAATTTTAATTATTTTCTCTTCTTGGAAAATCAACAATGCATTTTATTAAGAACACATTAAAAGAGAATTAAATGAAGTTTCAAAATCTCACTGCTGCAGTGATCTTATGGGTTAGACAGCATTACTAATCCTGATGTGCAAAAATTAAAAATGTAATTTTTTAAATCTAACTTTGGTTATTGTAACTTCAGGATGAAGTAATGTAAGCAATGTAATTTTGCTCATATCTTCTTGCTTTGGTATTCATACACATTACATTGTCAATGATAAATCTCAGTCCAGAAGTTCTGTGTACCTACGTCTACCTGTTTTAAGTCCTTGGTTTCTGATAACACCGGTCCATTCTGCTGTCAAATCTAAAGTCTGAAGAATTATTGCTCTGATTTGTGATTCAAAACTGCTTAATGATTCCCTTTAATGTGCTGAGTTTAACCTTTTTTTTTTGTTTCCATTAATTTAACCAAATCAGATCACCTCAGAGCACCTTACAAAAGAAATAGCTGCTTTTATGTTTTTGGTCTCAGTTGTAAGCATCATATCAATCATATGACTGATAGTGTGTGCAGTTCAAAGGCTCTCTATTGGCATGAATATATCACATGTCTGTTGTGTTCAGAGAAATCTGCCACCAAATTCCTATTGAAAACATGTGCATCTTTGTGTGACTTTGCCACTACACGTGCATGTGTGTGTTCCTTAAGCAGCAGGAGAGGACGTTCTTCCATCTGACCCGCAGCTCCACGGGGCTTTATCTCTGCCGGTGTTCCACATTATTGATAGCTGCAGTGATATTGACAGGCATTGTGGTGGTAGGAAAGGGAAAATAGGAGTTTGATATGACATATTGTGCCTCTCAGCAGGTCCCATAAATAACTTTGACACATTTTTGTATGCATGGGAAGGCCTCTGATTCAGCCTCCCATAAAAAATAAACTTCTATTATGGAATGTATTTGTCAAGTGGTGCAGTGATGGATGGACTAGTGTTTAGCCCTTGGCAGGTGGATGGGACCCACCACAGTAAGCAACACCAGAGGTTTGGGGGGAGGATTTGCTAAGGAACCGGAGGTGTGAGGTGGATGGGTGTTGGTGCAATTATTCAGCATGAAAGGGGATCATTTCAGCACCTGCTTTCTCTTTCCCATCAGCTGTTATTGTGACAGGATCTTGTCCTCTTGTACAGTGAGAGGAGAAATAGAACTAAGAAGACACGGGCAAGATAGTCTTTGTCCCGAAAGAAGTCAGTCTGCATTAGTCAGAATGTAAATCTATATTTTGGGACACCGGGTCAGGACTACCTAAGGGTCACAGAAATTATTTGAGGTCATAAGACAAATATGAGGTCACAATTATTAGGTAGTCTGTTCAGTTATTGCAAAAGCCCTAATCACAATAATACAGTTAGGTAACATGATTGCTCATTAACTTTAGAAACATCATGCAGTCATTGAAATTACTAAACTCGTCAACATGGTGTGAGATACAGGGTCATGTGGAAATTAGCCCCAGAATGGACTTGTTTCACTATGAAACCATCTTGCTAGGATAAGCACCAGCCCCCCACCAATGAAGGTCTGAGGGTGCAAACAGGGGTAATAAGAGGTTTGCACAAAAGGGCGTGCGAATAACATGTTTGGTTTCTCCAGCAAATCCTGAAAAAATATGTATACGTGGCTATGATTATTTCCAACTACCCATATTATCTTCTTTCATAATACTGTAATTAAACTACATGAATGCATATGTGAATTTGCTTCTGTTTTTCCTACACATTGTAGCAATGGGTTTTTGTTGTCTTCAACAAGACAGTGAAAGGAGAACAACATCCCACATGCCCCCTTAAGCGTTGTTGCTTAGCGTCATTGATTCATTTTTCTGCCTCAGGGCCCCACTGGGCATGTTGGATTTCATTTCATGTCTTCGTCTTCCATGGTCGTAAAGACGTCTTGACACAAATGGAAAAAAACAGACACGCAGGCACATACACACAAAAATGGGTGTAGCAAATAGGAATCTAATCTCACCAAGCGAGAGTTTATTCAAGGCTCCTCAGCCGAACGCTCATGTAGGGTAGTTCTGCTATTCCTGCTAAATGTATTTAATGCATTAACAACTCGCAATAAGGGTCAGTAACCCCTTTTTGATTGCCATCCATCCATCCTCTTATCCAGTTCAGGGGCTGGAGCCTATCCCAGTTATTATAGCGCAAGAGGCAGGGTACACCCTGGACAGGTCGCCAATATGTCGCAGGGCTAACAGAAAGAGGCAGACAACCATTCGCATCTATGGCCAGTTCAGAATCACCAATCAACCTAATCTTTGGACTGTGGAAGAAAGCAGGTGTACCTGAAGAGATGCAGACGGGGAGAACATGCAAACTCCACACAGAAAAGGCCCCAGCTGGCCGGTGGATTCAAACCCAGGACCTCCTTGCTGGGATGCGACAGTGTTAACCACCACACCACCTTCTTGCTGTGACATGCTGCCCTCTTTTGATTGCAGGAAGTAAAATAGTGTTAGTATGCTACTGATTATAGGAAACATTAACAAGGTTATTCTTGCTAATTGCTTTCTATGCTTTCCAGAAACAATAAAAGAAATAGGAAGAGTAATTTGCATATTTTAAGGTGATTTTATTGCTTCAAAGGTGCACAGTGTCAGTTGTACTTGATAAGGTATGTGGGGATGTGGGAGAGCAGCTTACGACAAGCTTGTGAAAATGAGAGCAAAGACTTAATGTCTAGTCTAGTGCTACAATAATAGACTGTTTTATTGTGTCTGTATTGATGACATTTGACTTCAGTGCCTACAGCATTACTTGCGTACATCAGGGCAAACTGTCTTTTGAAAGCCTTTATTAAGCAAAGGACTCAATACTGTTACCTCCACTTACATGCTGAATCAGATCATTAAAAAAAAAAAAAGAAGAAAAAAAATCAGGTAAATCTGTGCAGTGGGACTCGTTTTTAAGCAGTCGCCCGTGAACTTGCTGAACCAGAAAGCATGTGATGGAGAACACTTAGACCCTCTCATCCATTTCACATTTGTTCCAATCAATTATTGAAGTAGACAGCCAATTACAAATGAGAGGATTTGAGTGCCCAGCTTTCGTTTCTCCAAAGGCTTGCATTAAATGTCTCTTGGTGGTGAATAATTAGTGCGATTAATTTACTGTTGGGCGCAAGAGGTATTTTCATCTGTCCGTCGGCAAACGACCCTCCCTTATATGATTTAAAGTATTAAGATCGGGGGTGGAGGGTGGGGGGTTGGGCTCGTCAGCAAGCTAAAACAGGTTGAGATGAAGTTTTAATTGTGTTTTGATCCATGCGATTACATATAGCATTCTAGTTTTTAATCTGCAATTACTCCCTTCTTTGTCCCTCTAATTGGGATGGTTGAGTACCATTGCATGCAAATGAGGGTAGTTATAAAGAAGTTGAGCGCAAAAAAAAAAATGCATCTAACATATGATGTTCTCACACCCTAGAAAAAAAAAAAGGCCTTTTTTTTTTAACCATCTCCCTGTTTGCGATTGAGTACGCTTACAATTTGTTTAATTTGATGGCCAGATTGACAGCAAAGTAATTTATCTGTCTGCACTGAGTGACAGGCCATAATGGACTGACATTCCATGGTGATGCTCCGACTCTGGATAATTTCCAGTTTGCAACTCATCAAGAACACCCACACTATAATGAAAGGCTGAAAAAGGATGTGATGAAACACTAGATTTATTCGCAGTCACAATGAAGCTTTAGAGACGCATCAGCTTTTTAATGTGCATGGATTTGCATCCCATGGAAAGCCCCCTCGTCATTTCTAAATGTAGAGCAAGCTATCTATAAAAACGCTTTGTCCTTGCTCTCAATTACAATTTAAATGAAAAGAAACAGGTAGAGGACAGAAACAGCAAACTCCTGGGTTAGTGAGCCTCCCCCAGGATCAAGGGAAGCACAGGTGCACAAGGTCAGCACCCATTTTCTCTGGAGAGTCCCTTAAGGGCAAAAGTGCCTATGATGGAATAGAGTGGCAACAGAACAGACAGGACAACTGCTGTAGGCCCGCGGCACTCAATCATTCTCCCAGTCCAACAATAGAGCTCCATATCGCGAGCTCCCAACAGACTGCGAGCAACGATACTTCCACCTGGTAACTTCGGGTTTTAGACTCATTTGTATTTCTTCTGTATGTCTCCAGAGATTGAAGTTATGTACCCATTCAGTGCATGCAATGCTTAGTATAAACAACCTCACTATTTTAGTCTTATTATCTGCAACTCAGAGGACTTGAAAAGAAGATGCCTTTAAGTTACACTGGCCCTCTGTCCCTTTCAAAATCCTAAAAAGTCAGTGAAGCTTGAACGCGATGTCATCAGATTACAGCAGTCAACGCAACCTTCATACCGATGTAAGTGTGTACTTATGCCAATGCAGTCCAGACTCATGCGCTGTTCAACATTAAAACCACCTTCCTAATATTGTGTAGGTTGTCCTTGGGCTGGCAAAGCAGCCCTCACCCTTTGGAACTTGGACAGGAGAACTTTGGGGATGTCCGGCGGTGTTTGGCATCAGGCTCCTTTGGATCCTGAGGGTAAACACTCTCTTGTGTTGTGCTTATTTTAGGGAGAAAATGCAAGATTCTGTTTGTTCAGTGAGACACAAGGCAGTCTAGCCTGCCAGTGCAAGCCATTTAGCCATTTGCCTCCTCCAAACTACACCCATTCAAACAAGACGTGCAGTTTGAAGTGAGCAGATGTTGTTTTCACTTCTGTTTTTCTGAAATCCCGAAGATTTGAACAGTTCGTGCCCAAACTAAAGGTATCTAAAGCAGCTTGATCTGGTGTGTCGCTTTATTAAATCAATGGCCCTTAAAAAATAATTTATGTATAAAGAGGATGATTTGTTTTACCACCCTTAGGTTGTACCTGGATTTATGACAGAAGTTTGATAAGCCTGCATCTGTTATAAAAGTCAGAACACAGAGCTGATAACTAATGGGAATTTATCTTTTGGAATAATTAGATAAACACCTTCTAAATCCTTATTTTTCATTTTAATCCTTTACAATGAGATTTGCTAAATAATAGAAATTCAAAGTGTTTGCTCACTGTGAATGCAGACGCTGCAGACGTGTGCCATTTAGTTACCCTCATGTTGTTGCTCACAGGTTAAAGGGATGTGATGTGTGTAGCATATGCAAGGCTTTGCATGCAGATGTGACACCATATGTCTTTATCTGACGGAGGGTTGACGCTCTGTCAGACCCATATCATGCTAATTTGAAAATCTGGTCCCTACATATGCACATAAGCCATGAGCAGAATCAGACATCTCTTTGTATTGTGTGTGTGTGTAGTAAGATCTATTGTTTGACCCGCACCACTATCAAGAGAAACAGGCACACACTCTACATCGACCCTCGACTACTTGTTTTATTCACATCCCTGAATCCACCCCACTAGTATTCCATCATTTTGATTAAAAGACTGATTCTGTACTGAAACTATGCAGAAGTTGGAAGCTCTACCAGCCAGTGACATTTGAGGATTCATATATTTTCATAAACTTTTAACAATGTCAGTGGGACATGTCTTCAATCTTAGCCTCACAATGGCAAAGGCACTCAATCTTTCTTTAGGTCTCGACAGAACATTTGAATATGAGCACAGGGATATTAATGTAACAGTTCACAGAGAAGGCATCGGAAGAGTTTCTCATAGGTAAGAATTGAAGTTCCACACTTGCATTTAGGTTTCAAAATCTAGGAGGATTTTTTTTTTTTTTAATGTTCTTAATTTTTTGAGGGGTGGGATGGGGTGTGAGGTGTCAGGTTTTTTTCCCGCCCAATCAAATTATTGTATATTCATCACAACAGTCATATGAAATCATTTTGATAACACAGCGTGTCAGTGAAGTACATATTTTCTGTAATGAAATGAAGTAGATCTCTTTTTTATCCCCAAACTTACTTTTTATAACCAACAGGAAATCAGTCGTGTGTGAAATGGTGACACATCACATCACATGTGTAAGTTTTGTTGTACTCAAGGTGTTGTTTGTGTTTTTACATTTCAGTTACAAGTTACTGGTTCGTGAAGCTTGACTTGATTAATATTTTCCAGCTACAATGAAGTCAACAACTTATATGAGCACACAAATTTATCATCATCGCGTGCAGAGCATAACAATTATGGTCAAAATGAATATCACTTTTATTTTGACCAGTATTTAGATGATTATTTGGCACAATTATTCATTCATTTTAGTGAGAAAAATGTTTTTATTCCACTTCTGTGTACACACTGCTTTCACGTCCATGTTCTACATTCCCACTACTGTAGAAAATAAAATTGGTCCTCCTTATTCAGCAAAATACAAAATACTAATTATTTTTGCAGACAAATAAGGTGTTTATTCATCTGATCTAAGTGCATCTCCTAGAAGCAAAATATAAAGTGACTAAACCTTGCAGCCAAGTACTCGATAGCTGCGAGTTTCTGTTATCTTTCTCCTGCAGTATTTTGCATACAGCAAAGGTTTACAATCAATTCAATTCAATTCAATTTTATTTATATAGCACCAAATCACAACAAACAGTCACCTCAAGGCACTTTATATTGTAGATAAAGACCCTACAATAATACAGAGAAAACTCAACAGTCAAAATGACCCCCTATGAGCAAGCACTTGGCGACAGTGGGAAGGAAAATCTCCCTTTTAACAGGAAGAAACCTCCGGCAGAATCAGGCTCAGGGAGGGGCAGTCATCTGCCGCGACTGGTTGGGGCTGAGGGGAGAGACAGGAGAATTGTGCTGTGTTTTCACTTAATTACTTGAGTTGCTTTGTGGTGCAGACACAACTCTACAACAGGTAGTAAGCAGTTTGCAGACACAATTAGCCAGTACTAGCTACAGATATTAAAGCTACTTTGAAAGCAACTGCTCCCTTTTGATGATATGGATGCACATAAAAAAATAAAAAGAAATTTATCTCATAAAAAAATGTAACAATTTACTCACTCTGTAGTTGCAGTGGTTGGGTTTTGGGCAGCTTTGGCTCAGGAGGAACAGTAGAGCAGGTTGTCCACCATTTAGAAGGTTGATGGTTCGATCCCTTCTGCAGCCTTTATGTCGAAGCATCTTTGGCCAAGATACTGAACCCGAGTTTCCCCTGATGTATTCATTGGAGTGTGAGTGTGGGCATGAATCTTAGGGGTGGGTAGTCTTAGAATAAAGGCACTGTATGAATGTGTGTGATTGGGTGAATGAGGTTTGTCATAGAAAGTGTTTTGAATGCATTTTTAGAGTAGAAAAGTGCCATATAAATACCAGCCCACTTACCATTTTCTGAAATTTAGATTTCTCTGCTTTGGAATCAGTAGGGAAGTTCAGCCTCAATTGCTTGGTTTTGTGAGAATGACCGACAGTCGAGGTTCATCGAAACAGTGGCATTGATTGTTGGGAGTTTAAATCAGGAAGGCAGTAAAAAAGGTAGATGCAGCATTCTTATCCCACAAGTACAACTGCTTGACTGTTCTGTTGTACTTTGTTTTATAGTAATTTTTGTGTTCTTCCATATTTTTTCTTTGTTTCCTCCTGGACAGTCACATCTTCCTACCTTTGCTCCTCCTATCTCCTTTTTACCCCCTTTTCTCTCTTTATCCTTGTGTATCACAGCATTCTTGTCATAAGAATGAATTGAATTTGTCCCCTTCGCTACAAACAACAATAGACAGAGTAGGGACCTTCAGGAAAACAAATCACCACCTCCTGTCCCCTTTGGGGATTGAATGTTTGTGAGTCTACTGTCTGCATGTGTGCATGTGTATTGCTGATGAGGCTGAAGGGGCAGGTGAGGAACAGACCTATGCCAAAGAGGTACCCAGGGTCATTTATTAACATGTCATCCTCCCAGTGTCTGTTGAACCAGCAAGAGATCGAGACAAATGATGTTAATAATAATAAGTAGCCCTGTGGTAAAACTAGGAGGTCTGCACTGCTGTCCATGCTGGGCACCTGATGCTTATTATTAAAATTAAAAGGTGATAAGTTAGAGTCTGCAGCGCTGTCTGTAGCAATGCAAAAGACATCAACTTGAACAATGGGACTGTGGTTTGTATATAAAATGAATGTACTGTATTTATTAATTTTATTTATTTTGTATGTTTCTACTGCATCTCAAGGCATTATAGCCAGGGTGCCATTATAACTAAGTGTCACTCTAGCCTATAGGAGTTGTGTCAAATGTTGAAATTAAAGGTGTATACAGTTTCAAAGGACAGACTTTGTGACAATAGCCAAAAATATCACAGATCCATCACTAGATGCTCCAGTTCATTGGGCGGGGTGACTAACTCAGCCCTTAGTGTGACATATCCGCATTCAAGGACACTTCTATATCCTCAATCATGAAAAATGCATTACTCAGGTATCCTGAATTCTCATGTGGGCTCACCATTTGTTCAACCCATGTTAAACCCACAGGTCTAAATAATGAGTTATACTAAAAAGGTCTCACCCACTCCCTCTGGATCATACAGTAGGTAGTTCTGAATGTCTCTCTAGATTTGCCATAAATCCAAAATTTGGTAGGGATTCATCACACGGTACCACATATTTGTGCTTTGTTTGGATTCTCTAGTGAGATTGCTCATGTTCATACTAATTTAATCTGCATGTCAGAATGATACTTTTACTCTATAGTCTATATTATGTCATAGTGTTGTAGTACTCGAGACTGGTCTTGGTCTCGAGACCGGTCTCAAGACCGCTTTTTGATGGTCTTGGTCTTGTCATGGACTCGACCGCATTTGATCTCGGTCTTGTTTCGGTCTCAGACATTGAGGACTCGGGATTTTATTTCAAGACCAGTCGAGACCGCAACTGTGGAAATATCACTAAATTGCCAGAACATTGTCCAATTTGTTAACATCCTTGTTTTTATTGGATACAAAACCTGCCAATTCAAATCCAAGCAAGATTGCGCTCCTCTGCCTCTCACGGGAGCGCATCCTGGACTCCGCCCTGGCTATTATCACTGCTTGCGCCTGTATCGTTTCAACGCAATTTGCAATCTACCACAGAGCACGGGCAGTTTCATTCACAATGTGCACGTTTGATCTCAGTACAGTCGTGCATGCGCTTGACTTAGGGGACTACAGAAATTGAAATATGTTTTTTATGCTTTAATTCCTCTCCCATACCGTATGTACATACCGTACATAGCTACCAAGCAGACCGTACATACCAAGCATACCGTACATACCAAACGTAACGTACATACCGTACATAGCTACCATACATACCGTACCATACAAGCTACCGTACATACCGTACATCGTTACCATACATACCACGAATAGCTACCGTATGTTCATACTGTGCATAACTACCGTACGTAGCTACCATACTGTAGATATATACCGTACATACTGTACATACTATACACACACCGTACATGCCGTATCGTACATACTGTACATAGCTACGGTGCCGTACATACCGTATTGTACATACCATACGTACCTACCATACATACCGTACATAGCTACCGTACATACCATACATATCGTACCATACATACTGTACATAGCTACCGTACAGTTCTTACCGTACATACATTCGTAGCTACTGTATATACCATACGTAGCTACCGTACATAGCTACCGTACATACCGTACCATACATACCATACGTAGTTTTTTTTTTTTTTTTTTTTGTTTTATACCTGTCATGTCTGGCAGTTTTTGCAAATCGGAATGATCACCCGAATGCATGGATGTGCCAAACATATTTATTTTTACAAGAACAGCTCTCATGAGTTTTACCATACCATACGTAGTTACCGTACATACCGTACATAGCTACCATACATACCGTACATAGATACCGTACACACCATACATTGCTACCGTACATAGCTACCGTACATACCGTACCATACATACCATACGTAGTTACCGTACATACCGTACATAGCTACCATACATACCGTACATACCGTACATACCGTACATAGATACCATACATAGCATACATTGCTAACGTACATACCATATATAGCTACCGTACATACTATACAAACCGTACATAGATACCATACATTGCTACCGTACAAACCGTACATAGCTACCGTACATATGGTACCATACACGCCGTACATACCTATCGTACATACGGTACATGGTATACCGTACCGTACATACCGTACATAGCTACAATACATACCATATGAAGAAACCGTACAACCGTACCGTACATACCATACATAGCTACAATACATACCATATGAAGAAACCGTACAACCGTACCGTACATACCATACGTATCTACCGTACATACCATACATACCGTACATACCGTACATAGCTACCGTACATACTGTACATACCGTACATTGCTACCATACATACATACCATACGTAGTTACCGTACCGTACATACCATACTGTACATATCGTACATAGCTACCGTACATACCGTACCGTACATACTATACATACCGTACATAGATACCGTACCTACCGTACAAACCGTACATAGCTGCCGTACATAGCATACGTAGCTACCGTACATACCGTACATAGCTACCGTACCTACCGTACATACTGTACATGCCGTACATTGCTACCGTACGTACCGTACATAGCTACCGTACATACCGTACCATACATACTATACATAGTTACCGTACATACCGTACAATGCTACCGTGCCTACAATACATACTGTACAGACCGTACATACCGTACATAGCTACCGTACATACCATACGTAGCTACCGTACATACCATACATACCGTACATAGCTACCGTACATACTGTACATACCGTACATTGCTACCATACATACATGCATACGTAGTTACCGTACTGTACATACCATACCGTACAAAGCTACCATACATTCCATACCGTACATACTATACATACCGTACATAGATACCGTACATAGCTACCGTACATAGATACCGGTACATATGGTACCGTACATAGCTACCGTACATAGATACCGTACATATGGTACCATACATAACTACCGTACCATATGTAGCTACCATACAATCGTACCGTACATACGGTACATAGCTGCCGTACATACTGTACATTGCTACCGTACATACCATACGTAGCTACCGTACATACCGTACATAGCTTCCGTACATACCGTACATAGCTACCGTACCTACGGTACATGGTATACCGTACCGTACATACCGTACATAGCTACAATACATACCATGTGAAGCTACTGTACATAGCTACAGTACCTACTGTA
>JAVDPK010000281.1:194406-222981 GCA_034780415.1 Cichlasoma orientale | reverse complement strand
AATATATATATATATATATATATATATATATATATATAATATAAAAAAGCCCGACTTTCTTTCTTAGAACATTCAGAATGTCTTGCTTGTTAGAGCAAAGCTGATATGAAGTAGCTTTCCTGAAGTTATAATCTAATTTTAGCTAAAAATAGAAATAGTGGTATTAGTACATGCTGTCATTTGATCTGGAAAATTAATTTTTCACCTAAAATATCTCAGGACACATTTTTGTTTTTTGCTTTGGCAGTGTCACTGGAGAAGCAAGCTTTCACAGAGTTGCTTATATCATAACTCAGTAAGCTATCTAAAGCTGTTTCCACAGCAGGTGTGTTGTTGCCTAGAAGACAATCCTTATTGGCTTTTTCTGTATTTTAACCTCCGAAATATTTCACAATGCAAATTAAAAAATTAATAGAAAAATAAATAAATACCATAGTTTTCCTATTACCGGTGCAGTCCAGTAATAGCAGTCAATAGAGGTTTGTCGACAGCTTTTAATTTTCAATAGCAATTAATCAGCAGCAGAAAGAAAAGTTAAACAGAAATATCTGATTAATGTTAGAATGTGCAGCATGATAGGATTAATAATATGGTAAAACACTGAAAAGGTTTCGGTACTATTCATATCCACATCTTGTAACATTCATTGGAGCCAGTCATTTTCATGCAGCATTCATAATTTTATCACACAAAGGCATTTTGTAAAAGGGGACAAGCTCAAACCTTATTCTCACATAATAGCCCCATTGACAACATAGTAATTCAACCTTAGTGCATGACCACTGGAGGCCTGTTTCAGCTATTCAGACCACAAGAATATTCCTTTTATGACCATGTTTAATTAATTGTGGAGGAAGGGAAGACACAAAGACAAAATGGCTTGGCTTTAATTGGCTTGACCGAACATTTTCATTACAGAGGGGGTATATCTATCTCAGACAGTTTCAAAGACAAAACTTGGTCTTTTCAGGAAATATTGTGCTTTATGGGAGTGGGGCTGATTTTTGGCTGCTTTATGCATGAAAAATAGGAAAAGATATAAGTGGAGAAATGCAATATCTTTCATTGCAAAGATCTGCAATAATGCAGGAAATACTAGCCTATTCACTTAGCTGTTTGATACTATATAGTTAAGAAAAGTTAAAGTAATTAAATGCAATATGCAGCCTTGTATTGCACACACACACACACACACACACACAGCCAGATTAGCTGAGCATGGCTGAATATCCACTATGCAACTCTCCTATTCCACTCCAGTTTGAGATGATTTGATCTTTGTGACATGGCGTCTGCTGGAGTCAGCCATCATAAGATGGGTACACTGTGGTCATAAAGGGATGGACGTGGTCAGCAGCAATACTGAGGTAGGCTGTGGTGTTTAAATAATGTACAGCTGGTACTAAGGGACCCAAAGTGTGCCAAGAAAATGTCCCACCCACACAATTACACCACCAGCAGCAGCCTGAACCACTGATGATCCATGCTTTTGTGCTGTTTATGCCAAATTCTGATCCTACCTCACAAGTGTTGCAGTAGAAATTGAGACTCACCAATCTCTGTAAATCCTAGAGATAGTTGTGTGGGAAAACATCAGCAGATCAGCAGTTTCTTAAATACTCATCTGGCACCAACAACCATGCCACAATCAAAATCACCTTTCTTCCCCATTCTCCTGCTTGAACTTGAGTAGGTCATCTTGACCATGTCCATCCATCCATCCATCCATCCATCCATTTTCTTATCCAATTCAGGGTTACCGAGGTGCTGGAGCCTATCCCAGCTGTCATAGGGCAAAAGGCGGTGTATATCCTGGACAGGTCGCCAGTCTCCTGCACAGCTGCATGTGTGTGTTTGCAAATGCAGTTTATCCGTATCAATTGTCGCCGCTTTGTTCCATTATGGCCCATATGAATGTAGGTGCTTTAATGCGGTGTTTTGTGCATATGCTCTAAGCTTTATCAGATATCCGTTTAATTTATTAAGTAAAGAAGCTTGGTGAATCTGCATTTCCTCAGGCATTGTGAGTGAATTTAGCATTCCATTAGCTGCTACATTTTACAGCTGTCATTCAGATTTACCTGTGGTTATGAACAGATATGCTGCTGCTATTGTAAGCCTTATCCCAAAGCAATAAACTGTATGTTCATGCAAATTCAGAGGCGTTCAGTGGTGATTATGATAAGTGCAGTAATCTCCTTATCTCATCACAGTCTCTTTGGTTACTGAAATGTGCTATGAAATGCATCAATACACACAGAAATTGAGCAAAACTGCAACTAATGCCACAGTCTTTCTTCCTTATGTTCTCCTTACAGCATTATGCTGATGGTGTGGAACTACACTAACTACATCAATCACAAAGTTGGAAATCTGCTAAAAGTGCAGTTACCGGTGCAGTTATTTTTCGCAGATGCAAAAGAAATGTGTAAGCCTTGTTTCACACTTGTTTTACCAGCTGGCTGCCATAGCTTTTCATACGGCATCAGATTTGACAAATACTTGCAGGTCACATTTCACCAACCAAAGGAGAGCTTTGTTCAGAGCCGGTCATTCTTGGTATTGCATGATGAAGACAACAACAGCAAATCTGCCCAGCAACAAACAGACAATGATCAACATCAATATTTCATAGGATTTCAGTCACAAACTTAATTTTTAATAGCCTGTCAGTCACTGCTACTTACATGGTGAAGTAACTCAGGCCTGTTGTTCCAACAAAAGGTTGTGGTACATTGCGTTATTTGCTAGTAAAGCACGGCAGTAACCCTGATGACCTTGCAATAAATTACACCTTTTCTTCAATATGAGCAGATATCTGTTATATCATCTGTGCAAGGACACTGGCTACAATAGCAGCAGAGTGACAGACACAATAAATAACATTTAAGGACTCAACATGTCACCTGTAAATACCCATAAATGCCATTACCTCACTTCATAGCATGTAGCCATAAACGGGTGATGAATAGAGTCTTCCAGTGCATCAGTACAACAGGTTTCTAAGAGCCCATTGATTTTGGATTTGAAAGTGAGTGTTAACGCTGAGCACTTACAGCAACTTGCTGACAGTACAGCAAACACTCCCACAAAAGCTATTAGCACCTTGTTAATGCTTTCAGTACCTTTTCACATAAGCCAAGGTCACATAGTCTTTTCAGTTTTGTCACGTGTCACAAACAGTCTGAGATTATATAAATAAAAACATATGGCGATGGGTGGGGGGAAAAAAAGAGAAAAGTTTTGTGGTTAATTATGCCACATAATTCAATTTTGATTAATAATTAATGTCTCCTTTCCTAACTAAATATCTATAATTAATCAACAAGTCATAGCAAGAGAGTAGGCTAATTGGTTTGAAAACACAAACCTGAATACTTAATTCATAGAGGAGGCTGACATCGCTAATTGCTGGAGTAATCAAAGCTCCACCCTTTGGGATTTGACGAAGAGATTGGTAAATGGGGGTTAGCGTGATCCTTCATAGCATTATCGTGACAGCTCCATTTATAACCAGATGAATATCACCAATGACAAATACAGTAAATGGCAAAAGGCTTGCTACATTAGGCTGTCGGAATGATAAACTCGACTGATTGAACCATTCGAGGGGTTTCACTTAAGACTAACTTGTAGCTGTTTCACACATTCCTCTTAAGCAGCATGCAGTCCATGTAATAACTCTGTCACCTGTGTCTTGCTGTTACTGAATGGGCAAAAAGATAGCTTCAGAGTTCAAAGCAACACCAGGGCAAGACAAATAATTTGCTGGAAAAGCCTCTGCACGTGAGGTAAAAATGTAAAGGATAAGGCTGTGGTAATTCTAACATCCATCCCTCCACTTTCTTCCGCTTATCCTTTTCAGGGTCGCAGGGGGGCTACAAATTACACAAGACCTCCAACAAATAAAGCAGACAACATAACACGTCAATTAAAAATCAATGAAAAGAGGCCATTGAACTGAGATACTGCAGACTGACATATAAAGAGAACAACCCCTTAAAAGAAAAAAACATAAACCGTGTTGCCCTTGAGCAAGTCCATTCTCCACATGTGTAGAAATGCGTCATACAAATTGTCAGCTCAACTGTTGAAACAACTGAGGTTCGATCATAAATAATAAAGGAGCCTTTTCCTTCCAGGGTTTCCTTGTAAAGTAAGAATTGTTTATGTGAAGCTTTATATTCATATTCAATTGTAAAAATTTAGGAAGCAGCAATGATTGTGTGTGGTACTGGCAGGGTTGCCAAAAATGACAGATAATACAGAATAAAATACAGAATAACGAATGAATGATGAATACTAAAGTCCACAGGAAATAAAGGTGAGAAGAAAACTCAATAAGGAGTCTTTGATGATGAGACACACTAAGAATATCTGCTAAATACACATTTTATTCAAATGAAACGTGGTGCAAACCAACCATTAAGTGTGTCTCCAAAACTTACCATAGAGTTGAAATAACACACAACTCCTGTTAATGGCTTATTTGCATGGGATGCATCTCCCAAAGTTTGAAGATGGGGCTGTCATACTCCATTTATGTATTGTTATCACACTGAAATGCCGCTATCCATTACACATAACCTCCAGTAAGAATACACGTGAATGACAAAGCTACAAACAAAGACTTTCACAGAGTTGAGATTTGAAGTGTGATCTCAGTTTGAGGTGAAAGCTGATTTTGACCTGCCGGATCACAGATTACTGGTTTGGAAATTAACGTGTCAAACTTTGCTGACAATCTCGGGACTGTTAATTCAGATGAGACTGCTTGTACCTTGGTTTATTTTTATTGAGCCTGATTTTGTAATGATATCGGTGCAGAGAGTTTTTGAAAATCACTGCCACCTCTAGCACTCTTAAAATCATCCAACCTGAAAGGCACTATTGTCTCCTTAACAACTTGTGGCACATGTTACCCACACCTTTTCATATACTGCTTGTGTGTGGGGAAAAAATGATTAGCTTAGTTCTACTTTTTAAGATCGTACACTGTTCTTCCTCAAAATGATATTCTTTCTTCATCTACTAATTTTTTTTATGTCAATTTCTACTTAAATTGAGCATCTATTTTTGTCACCAGACAAGATTTATTACCACCATGCAGGTTACAGTGAACTTGCCTGAAATTAGAATACATTTTGTCCATGACATGGGCACATCCATGGAGGGGCTGCAACCTTGTAGGCTGTTTCCTGCTCAAGGGAAAGGCACCTGCAAGTGTGTGTGTGTACTGTGAAGGATACTGTATGTAGACATATATAGTGTATAGAAGGAGCAAAAACCTGGAAAAAGCGAGAGGAAGTCAGAATGTGGAAATGCAGGTGAGCAAGGGAATTAGGGATATTCTTGGGCAGAGTTTAGGGGACACTTCACTGATGTATCTCCACTGGCCTGAATTCACAGTTGGGTGTTTTATCTGCTTAGCAGTGTCACCTTCAGAACCTGGCAAACTAAATTTGCAATGCAGTGTAGCAGTAACATTAATACACTAGCCTCACTTGCTTTAATGTTGCTGGGTTAGAAATAAAAATCAGATAAAAGCAATTTTAAGCAATCAAAACTAAACTAGGTTTTTGTCCTTTGATTAGTAAGTAGTGAAAAGGCGTAAAGTGTGGTAAGTCTGCCAGGTTTGCATTGCTAAGCTCTTACTGGACAAAAACTGACTGAGAGAGGTTTTGCAACTGGTCGCGGCCGCCAACGTGTTTCTGCCACTGTTTGTGTAAAAACATACATTTTTGCACACACGTTTTAACACCTTCGAGTAATCGACACTTAACAATAAATCAGAAAATAAAAAACGGATCCAGTAAGTTAAGGATCAAGTAAATATTTTTACCCTGAGGCGCCTCAAAACAAATGGCGGTTGTTCATCTGGAGTGAGTGTACTCAGATAGCAAAATGACTCTCAACCAGCTGGAGTTTTTTTACTATCTAGGAAGGCTGTCAGTGCTAGGTGAGAAGCATCCACATTTATTTACTCTGGAGTAGCCTGTAACACTTTGTGAAAGGAGTCCAATGAGTTGATGAGTCAGTGAAACTCACTTCTGTCCAATGACATCGGTACTGAGGTGTGTTGCTGAGGATATACTGAACTTTTCTGTTAGTAAATACTTGCTGCTGTTAGCTACTGTTTTTCATGTACCGCTGTGTGGCTCACAGGAAGAGGACCCCAATGCAGGACTCTGGACACTGATGTAAACTCAGAATGCACAGCTTTATTGCTGGAACTCAGGACAGAGGTCGACCGGGCCAGCAGAACAAACTACGAAACGTCTTACACAGGAATGCACAGTAAACAAAAAACAAAACACAAAAGTCCAAATAGGGGGCCAGAACAAAACAAAAAGCAGCGGCACAAGGCTGGGCAAAAGTCCATAGGGAAAACCCAGGGGGGTTCTGGAGGCCGCCCAGGCCCAAGGGGCCAAACAGTTCAGGCCGCAATCCCAGCAACAGCAATGCACCTGACTCAGTTCAGGAGGCCTGCCGCATGGCCAGCGGTGAAGGTGCTCCGGAGGACGACGACGAGAACGAAGGACGACTGGTTGTCGGCGCCAGTGGCAAAGACTTTTGGACGGCACGGCAGGTAGCCGGCATCGATAACAGTGACGACTGTTGAATTGTTAATTGTTGCTAACAAAGACAAGGCTGCACCATGTTATGAAGGCGTTAATGTAAATAGTCCCTGGAGGCCACCAGGAAGCTTCCTTTTTTTTATTATTAAATTATTATTATTATTTTTTATTATTAAACCACAAAAAATTAACATATCATAACAGAAGCCAAAGTATAGTTGCTGGGATTTGCTCATTTGCAGTAGTAAAACTGCTCCTTTCCTGGAGAATTGATCTGTGTCAACACTGAAAGAGATAGTGGTGATATATTTTGAAAAGGTGACATGCCTGTATCTGCTGTGCACATGCCTACTCGCGGCATATTCTTTTGCGCATGAGCCAGGGAATTTTTTCACACTCAACAAAATAAAAGCACCAATCTTTAGAGACGTTTCCTCTCTCATCGCCTGTGTAGGAGTCCGATTGCTTTCCTTCACGCTAGTTGTGGAGCGCTTCACGGGGGTCAAGAGGCTTCTTTTGTTAATTGATTGTAAGTGTTGTATGACAGCTCCCTTGATACTGGTGAACAAGTCTGACATGGGACCTGGTCAGGAGCAGCAGTGATTGATCTGTGTGATCAATATCCTGGTTAGTGCAAATGCAGAGTGTCTGAGAAAAGGTTCATATTGATTGCTGATGGCAATGTTTGTGGGTTTCCACCTGGGCTAATTATTTTCTAAGTCATTGGCAGCAGGTAATCCTTTGCTGTGTGTCTTTTTTTTTTTTATCACTTATGGTAGAAAATGGCATTTGGACTCAACACAGAGGAAAAATTTCCTCAAATGACATAACAAAAGGTTGTTTCTTCTGGAAATTGCTTTTGTTAATGCAACTTTAGTCCCTTTCACAAACCAGCCTGTTTTCGGCTATGCTGTTTACAACCTGTAACCTTCTATCAGGGCTGTGAAAGGAAGTTGATAAAAGGACAATGAAAGAGGACGGTATTACGATGGAATGTAACAACGCCATAGAGCAACCATTAATCTGCCCCCTTTTTCCCTTCACACTCTACTTATTTGACCATTTCCCCATCACTGCCAACTTCAGGAGCGTCAAATTACAAACAAAAAAAAAAAAAAATCAGCCTTCGTCACAGCTGAGGCTCATGCACGCCAAGTTGGCAGGCTTTGGCGGCGGGCATCATTCGAATGTGTCTGCTCTGATATTTCCCCTTTATCTCCCATGACCTGATAATGTGAACCCTCTAATGAAGCTATTGTGTGCCTGTCCAAAGCCATTGTCTTCCAGAGGGAACTTTCTTTTCTCTATTCGACATGTGTTACCCTCACTGATGAGCACACCTGTAATGGCCACATCTCTGGCTTCTGACTTTGTATGCCTTATCATTGTTCTCAGTTTTGGTCAGGTTCCTACTATCTGCACAGGTAATTTATTCTTCTCTTCTGCTGGGTTTTCTCAGTTTATCTTTGTAATTGTGGTTGTTTGATGCCAAAATCTGCTTGGACAAAAAGGTTAGAAACACTGATTGAAGTGTTAATACTCAATATTTACATAATAAACAGGAAGTTTATAGTTGTATTGAGACCTTAATTGGAAATTGTACATTTGTTTTGCAATGTGTGTGCGCACGTACAATAAGGAATGATCACAAGTTGAAGATTTTTTTTGAGCTTTTTTTTTGTCCTGAATGGTTCATATAGTATATTTTCAATTTCAATTCAGATGAATTCTAGCGTGACAGAATGAATTGAAAGAAATCAACAGCTCACACACTCCAAGCTTCACTGGTCTAAGTAGTATAATAAGTGCGTTGACCAATATGAAGGTGTGCTCTTCTTTAGACATTTCTCTTCTCATTAGTAAATCCATATACTTTAGTTTGTAATTGTGCAGTAGGGTTTCCTTGTAGTTGTTTATAAAAGTTGTGTTGTTCAGTTGTCTCAAAATGTCTTGCCTGTGAGCTTCTCTATCCACAGTTTGGTGTGCGTTGTATATACCATTTAAAGATCCATTTTGTGCCATTAGCTAAGCTTGAGCTTCGACTCACTGAATATGTGCATCTTATAGTTGAGCAACTTTACATATTTCTATATTTGTTTATCAGCTGTTTGATGTGTATAATATACGGTTTTGATTGGACATTATCGCCATGCAATGTGACCATGTGACCGACAACCTGTGAATTAAGATGGCGTTTCTTTGTCTATAATTGTCTAGTGAAGAGTATGTGTGCTCAAAACGTTACACACTATTGAGATGCAATAAAAACTGGACTTCTGCAGTGTGCGAGCTCTTTTTTGTTTCAGTATGTCGGCTTGTTTTTTTTGGCCCAGCATCTACCCTGTTTTTTGGTGTGGATGTGTATTTCTTCCCAATTAGCGTGAATTGCAATTTTGTTTTACATTATTCATTAAGCCTGACATCATATTAACACAAATCGGTATCTCATTGGGAGGGGAGACAACCAATCAGTAGTAAATTATGTATCTGTCCCACTGACATAATTTTTAAAACATTCAGTAAAGATTGCAGCAGTATTTGGAAGCAATAAAGTGAATCTTTTTCCATCTTGATCAATAAGGTATAGCAATCAATTCAAGAATGGTTATATTTGTACAGTGACCTTCATTGATGAATAGGTAGCTTGCTATAGGAAGACAGAAGATAACTATTTATGTAATTCAAGCAGTTTTCACATATATGCCGCAGGCTTGAACTTTTCTAGACATTGCCTGTTGGAAATATACAGGGGACTGTAAATGTCCAGCACAGTTGGGTCCAATATTAAATTATCTTAACCTGCCAGCTCTGTAGTGCAAATCTGTGTGATGTCCAGCTGGAAAGGTAAGGATAGGTCAATGGGTTTGCAGCAAGTGATCAAGACAATGGCCATTGTGTCCTTCCTTTTGCATGCTCTACCAGGCGGTACCCATATCTAAACCAAACTCATTATTCCAGCAGCCTTCTGTATGGCTGAAGCAGACTACTTCCTATTGTCTGCAATATGTTAGAAAGGCTAATTTCAGACAGTCTCCACCTAATTCTCCTGACATTATCCAGAGTTCATATGTGAAAACACATAAAACAAAGCATGCAGGTAATTTAGTTGGATGAGATATCTGTTGTGCTTTAGCCACTCAAACTGCTGGACTGACTGTGACATAATTTAAATTGGACAGTATTTTTCTCATTGTGATGAAACCAGCTGATTGGTTTTTGTCCCCAAAGTATAAAAGAACAGAAAAATTGAAATTTGTACTTTTCCATCACCGATGCTGATCTAAGCCAGTGTCTGTTATTGCACTCTGTATATTTTGTTACCCTATTATTGCAAACACTGTTTTGCTATGAATTGTGTGTGGAAAGAAAACATACGTGAAGGTGATTTACATTCATGTCTAACACACCTGTCAGAGACTGAACTGACTGCTCGCATTCATGTTTAAATGTCATATTCCACTACATAGCCCTGACAAAGTCAGAGATATTTCTTCTTTATCCATAAGAAAAATAAAACACAGAAGCATGGATGAGTATGTGACTGCCTTCTTTCATTTTTCACTTCCTTATGTAAACATTGTTGTGCTAGAGGAATATCATCTTTCTAAGATGCAAGAGTAAATTTTTCTTTCATGCCAAGATTTCCTGAAACTCATACCAAGAGTGACACACTCAGTGTGCTTGCAGACAGTGAGAGCCGAGCAACGAACACACCTTTGATGAAACAAGCAGAAAAGCCTTTGATGTAGTGTGAGTTTATGAGGCTGATTCCAGCTGCTTTGTGCTCCTCAAGGCCGTCCTCCTACGACTTCTCCCACCAAATTAGAAATGGCACCTGTACACCTCCCTTATTCTTAAACAATCAGCGTTTGCTGTTTTCCTCTTGTTTGCCTACTGCATTGCCACATAACATATTTGTTCCATTATGTACAGCTCACTGTGGGGGTTGTACAGGATTAAGCAGTCGAAAAAAAAAAAGAGAACCACATTAAAGCACTGCAAGTCCAGAAAAAAAAATCCTATATTTTCTTAACCCGTACATACTATTCATATTTCCTGCAGTCACAGTAGGAAATATTCCGGGTCAAAGTTGACCTTTATCTTGGCACAGGAATTCTAGACCCCCAAGAATTACTTCATAACAAGTGTCTATACCAGATTTGGAACTACATATCTTTTTAGAATGTATAAATATCCTGTCTCTGATATTAATAAAGGACGGATCTCATTGTACATTCTGTATAATGACAATAAAGGCATTCTATTCTATTCTATTCTATTCTAGGATTAGTTTCTGAGAGCATATGTTTTAGGTATTACTAATAACATCTAAAACATCTACTATCACACAAAAATCATGCCATATAAGGCAAGAATATTCTGAAAGTGTTGGAATTTATTATATAATCATGTGTAACCGTTACAATTGCTAAACGCTATCCTCACTGCTGTACCATAAACAAAATCCTCATAACTACCATCTATAATGGTCAATATTAATTTAACACTAACACTAAGAGCACAAAACATAACAATTGGTCATTGCAAACTAGTCTGTGCATTCAAAGCAGTGGTAGGAAAGCTTGCCTGTGTGGGACTTGCACATGTGTTTCCCACACTCACTGAAATGGTAGCCCAGGTGCCTTTATAATTGATTTGACCCACACTGGTGGAGCAGCCTCAGCGTTTTAAATCTTTTCATTTCTGTGTATATTGGGTCACAGAATGGCATTTGAGGTATTTATACTGCTGTCAAATGTCAAAACAGATAAAATTTGACTCAGACATTATGTAAAAGTTAATCACTTATCCACCTCAGGGTGCTGGGGCCTTTACTAGCTGTCACGGTGCGAGAGGCAGAGTACACCCTAGACAGGTCAGTATCCATCACAGGGTCCGGGACAAACAGTTGTTGAATTGCTTAATTATGATGTAATTGATGAAGTGGATGATTTATAAATGCGATGATAGTACCAAAGCTTAACACAATAAAGACATTTATTATTCAAACCCATCAGCCAACTAAATGTAGTTAATACTACAGTGTAAAAATGTTCTTTTCCAGAACTGTTCTGTACATTAAATTTTACTCAAGCTGAAGTGCACCATCATTACAGTATTGTTAGCTAAGTATTAAATTAATTACAGGTACACTGGTAGACACTGGAGTATATTTGAGGTCATAAATAGTAACTATCTACAATCAAGAAATGATAAACACCTATTTCAAATTCAGAAAAAAGGAACTTGCTTAATATGCAGTGAGAAAAGATGGAAAAAGGAGTAAAACTAAAATTGTGAAAATTGAAAAAAAAAATAATAAATACACAGTAAGTAAGAGGAAAAATGTAAAACGTTTGAGACTAATAACATTCTGTAATAACCACATTTGACAGGATCTCTGTAAAATGATATTACAAAAATGTTCTGTCTTACTTAGTCTATGCTGTTGTTTGTTTGCACAGGAGCATAGTGCACACAGCATTGGAGGCATTTTATATTTTTCAGGTGTGCCTCCTTATGATGAAGCCACTACAGAAGTCTCATACTATCAGGAAACAGCTGTCCAGCTCTAATCTTTTTATGAGCGATATGCTGTTTTTAATGAAAGCCCTCGCAGCTCTCCACAATCAGCTGGCCATATCAGAGCTTATATTTCATCCTGCTATTGTGATGTCATCACCAGGCGCAGGCATAATACATAATTCCCTGTGTTATGACAAACTGTGGCCTCGGGCCAGAGAGGTATATGAACGCTTTTGGGCCCATGTCAAGTCCATGCCATTTGTGCTGGAACAATCGCTCTCGGCTTGTTGGTTGATCATATGAAATAAGGGCTGGCATCAAACAACAAATAGGTCAGGGCCATTTGAATAAAAAGTGAGGAAGTCAAATGAATGGCTTTGCAGCTTGAGATGCCTGTATTCTCCATTACCCTCTCTCTGTCTCACTCCTTCTCTCTTACACAAATACACTACACTTAGTTCTCACATTAGTAAAAGGCAGAGGTAATTGCAAGAACAGTGATATATCCTCCTTTAAAGTATAGCCTGACCAGCATGTAACTGTCATGTAACTGGGAAATACTTATTTTAACAGTATGTGTTCAGAAGCCAAAAGCATTGGACACAGTGAAAATGTATTTAATGCATTTACTGAAATTATTTAAAGTCATCAGGGGAACATAAATGTACCAAATGGGTACAAATTTCATGGAATGCCATACAGCTATTATTTTTACAATTGCTGCTAACCAATTGTCAACTAGTTATAACCAGCAGCTAACCGGTTTCTCTATCCTATCTCAGGTTCTTCCCGTGGATAGATCTCAACTTCATTATCTTCAGCTGCAGCTGAAGCGGTAGTCGCTTTGCTCTGTGGGAGATCTCCTTAAAGCACCTACAAAGACTGAAGGTCTCTCCAACCCGAACCTGCACATGGAGAACTGGTTTGAGCTCAGAGAGGCTCCAGAGCTGAAGAAGACAGTGGAGTTGGAGTCCATCCATGGGAGGAGAAAGACTCACTGGAGAGACTATTGAATGACATCAAGGACCCCTACAAAAGCAACATGGTCTGCAGGTACTTACAATACTTACATATACTGTAGCACTTTTAATATATTTCTTTCTGGCCCTAAAAAGCCAAGTGACTGCAAGACAGACACTGAATTTATGAGGGCTATAGTGCAACCATGTCTAAAACTAAAAAAAAAAAAAGATTAAGTGATATAACATGATCTCCTCAAACTGACTACAATTCTAATGCTGAAGTTTGCAGATTCTAGGTCTAATTGTGCTTAAACAGAACAAAGAAATAAAAATCCTTACATTCACCATGTTTGCGAAAGCTTTTTTCACAAGTGGGCGAATTAATGTTGCCTCTGAAATGCTCACAATTGTGATATTTTTAATAAAATAACAAAAAGTCCTTTTTTTTTAATCCGCCAAACTCTGAATTTACTGCTTGAAAACCCAAACACAGTCAATTCGGGGAAGCAGAGCCTTTGCTGTTGTTCGCACTGAGCCGGCCCCACCCTCCACTGGCTCCCTCTCAGCCCCCAAAATCTTTATCTGCTACATGATGCATGAAAGCACACTGTCTTCTCATACAACTTTACATGACCCCTGACCCCATCTGCACAGATGCAATATGGCCTAGCTGCCACCATCCATTTTGGCCTGTGGAGTGGATTCAATGAATTTTTATTATGCTGCATGTGTATGTCACTCGGTTTGACTCTTTCTTTTGATCCTCATCGCCACCAATGTGTCTTGGAAATACATCACTTGAAGATGTTAGATGTTTATGCCTTTTGCCAAAAAAAAGAAAAAAAGAAAAAAGAAAAGAGCTACAGTCTCACGTTCTGTCTTTTCATTCTGTATTCTGAAATCTGAAGTAAAATCTGCACAGTAGGTAGTACATATTGGTTTTTTTATTTGTTTTCTTACTTCAGATGACAATTCCAGCAGGATTGTGACAGGCAGATTTCCAACCAGGCTTTCTGGCAAAAATTGAAATTTGAAATTCTGTCCTTTATAAATTTTGGCTGTGGCGGCTGAAAATCTGGCATTGTCGTTTATTAAAAGCTTACATGTGTTCAGATTGGTTCTGTCCAACAATTTTTGCCTGTTCTGCTGCTTTTGGATGCCCGGCGTTGGTTTTTGAGTTGGACTGATATCTCTCCGTGTTGAGAAACTTTTTTTTTTTCAATGTGAATATTTGTGGATTTAATATATTTCAGGATTGCAACAGTTTGCTTTCTGAATTGCAAATGGTGATTTTTTTTATGGGATTGCGCTTGAATGATGGTTTTTAGGACTGTCAGTCAGTCTGCACCACTAAGGAAAAAAACTGTATGTTCATCTACCTTATACAGTGTCTTTTTTTGTTTTCTTCTGAAGCCTCTCAAATTGTCAGTGCCAGGCAACAGCTATATGTTCCCCAGAGGGAGCCCAAATATCCAGGGAATCAGGCGTCATTTAGCCTGTAAGAGCCTTTTTCTTTCCCTGACACTCTGTATTGCCTTTTATTTCCCCCTCTCTTCTACTCTCGCTATCCTCTCTGCCTCCCAGCTGTACAAACATTCAATCTCATTAGGTGGTCTCATTCATTCTTTCCTCAGCCTCCTCACTTCCAAGCCCACTGTTTTTGATGAGTTTTTAATCTTTTGTGCTTTACTGGACACTGATGTACAGTATACAGCTCTGTCGATGTTTATTTTCACTGCTGATAATTACATGGAATCAGTTTATAATGCATCGTCTATTGGCAGAGCACAAATACATAAAAAATGTGACTATAATCTCTGTCAGCTTCTCTGTCAGTTTCTTCATACCTTGTCCGAAATTGTCATCTCTCTAATTGCACCATATAACACTTCCTACCGTCCTGACTCTCCATTGTCCTCACATCAGCCTTCTCACTATCAGCTCATCAGCTCTCTTTTTTGTCCTCGTTTTGAGAAATATAAAAAAACTTTAAGATAAAATTATTATTCCACATCAAAATTATAATTTCCACTTGCTTGAATGTAGTTGCAATGCTTCGAAAGCTTTAGGCGTATTACAGATTATATGTTAAGTATTATAGTAATGGAATACCAGCCTATTTATTTTACAGCAATACTATTTTTTTAGAGCTCGATAAGCAAGCATCTGAAGTGATGGAGTTGTTGCGTATGATTTTAGCGGTGTAATGAAACGCTTCCTTTTGCAGGAGACTGAGTGCACTTTCATTTCAAGATCATATTGGACCATTTGCTCCCTTTACAATTCACAGCCACTGTGTTTTGGGAATGAAACCATTTATATCCACGCTGGTGGGTCCCAAGCAGATACATTGTTTAACTGTCACAGATGACAGGGATAAAGCACGGATAAGGACATAGTACTGTAACATGGTGCTGTGTGTGTTCATGTGTGCCATTGTAAGTGTTTATACAGTTCTACTTATGAGAGTGACTGCATAGAGTACCACAGATAAGCCTGTCTTTTTTACTGCACAGTCCCAGAGTTCTACAATAATGTGCAATGGGACAAAAAAGGTTTAAGCAAGCACAGTTGCTGTTTGTGCTCCTGTACCCACAGAACACTATGTGCACAAAGGTTGGATGATGTGAACTGCAGAAATTGTATTTTTATATGTAAACCGTAATCGTTCTCAACTCTCAAACAAGAAAAAAAGGTTTTTATTGTCTGGTATAGAGCACAAATAAATGCCATTGCATTGATGTGCCATGGTATCAAGAAGAGGTTTTAGAGACATTGTAACTGAAAATTCATGTCAAATTTACCTTAAACTTCAGTGCTTGAAGGACATAAATGATAGAGTAATGAGAGTAAGTCATAACTTTTTGGGCTTTTCTTCTAAGCAGTTGTGTAGAGTAGCAGTCAAAAGTTTGGACACACCCTTGGGTGTGTCCAAACTTTTGACTGCTACTGTATGTCTGCATTAGAGTTTGTGTCTAACGATGTGCTTTCTCTCTGGTTTTGTGTTTGCTCCTTGGACAGCAATGTTCTACTCACTATCACTAAAAATAAACTACTTATATCCACAAAGGACAGTTTATTTATCGTACTATAAAAATGACGGACTTTATACCCCTGTACATCTTGTTTAATATCAGTGCTTATGTAATACATTCATACATGTCCTTTGTATAAGTGAGTGTGTGCGAGAGGAAAGCAGCAGCTGCCAGGATGTGATGACTCAATTTCTTGACAACCCTGGCACTGAGCAGCTATTTGGAAAAACTGAAGGAGATACTGGCTGATGAGGAACTGCAACTGCCTATTAATTTGAGCAAGGGGAGGGCGTGTGGGAAGAAGAGGTTGCACAAAAAAAATAATGTCTTTGCTAGCTTGAAAGCAGAAATCTAAGAGAGACACTGTTCTGCTGCTCTATTGTTTTTTGCTTGTTTGTTTTTCAGTTTGCGGAATTTAATAAAAGCGCAGTTTGCTCATCGGTTTTCAGCCTACAACCTTCCTTGATTATCTTAAACTTTGGGTGACTTTAGGAACAAATTCAGGTAAAATGTGAACCATAAAAGAAATGACAGGGTCAGGAGATTGTTCAGCTCAAGCAATGAGGTACCAACTGACAAGTAGATTGCTGTATTTATATAAATAATAAATCTGTATCACTGTCCTTCAGCTGCTCGTTAACACAAATATCTAATCAGCCAATCACATGGCAGCAACTTGATGCATTTACAGGTAGGTATATAAACATGGTCAAGGCAGTCTACTTAGAATGGGGAAGAAAGGTGATTTAGGTGACTTGTTGAGGTCAGAGGAGAATGGCCAGAGTGCTTCAAGCTGATAGGAAGCCAACAGTAACTCAAATAACCACCGGTTACAACCAAAGTATGCAGAAGAGCATCTCTGAATGTACAACACTTCAAACAAGCAGAAGAGCACACTGGGTGCCGCTCCTGCCAGCTAAAAACTGGAAACAATTTGCACAGGACAAATTGGACAACAGAAGATTCAAAAACATTGGCGGCTTCGATGAGTCTCTATTTCTGCTGTGACATTCAGATGGTAGGATCAGAATTTGGTGTAAACAACAAGAAAGCGTGGATCCATCCTGCCGTTTATCAACGATTCAGGCTACTGCTCGTGGTGTAATAGTGTGGGGGGGCGTTCCATGGCACGTCTTAGTAACAAGTGAGCATTGTTTAAATGTCACAGCCTACCTGAGCATTGTTGCTGGCCATGTCCATCCCTTTATAACCACAGTGTTCCCATCTTCTGATGGCTGCTTCCAGCAGGATAGCAATATTTGTGTGGAGGAAGTGCAATATCTATTTATTTTACTGTTTGTTATTGTTACTGTTACTGTTTTAACAATGGGCTGAGAGGTGAGAAATCAAAGCTACCAATTACATTATTGACTCAAAGCAAAGAACCTAAAGTATGTAAACATACCATAGACTCCACTGAGAACTGTTTCAAGGTCATTCAGTGGACATAACAGTGTCCTCCATACGTAGCTTATCTTCACCCAATCCCTGTATCACATCTGACAGAGAGAAAATAGCCACATTCTATGTACAGTACAACACACACTCAGTAATCTAGTCGCTATGAGATACAGATAACCCCAGAAACCACAGGTAACACACAAACAAATCACAAGAAGTTCACTTTATCAGCAGCCAAAGGAGACCTGGCAACCTGTCTCCTCGCTATTGTTAATCGTTCTTTCTCTCTCTCTCCAGCCTCCATCTGTCTTTCCCCCTTTTCTTCCTCCCATGATCTCTCTCCTTCTCTCGCTTCCTTTTCCTTCCCACTTACTCTTTCCCTCTCTCACTCCTTCGTTGAAGCCCACAATTTAATAACCTCAAGTGCTGTCAGAGGAGGCATTGAAAAATGGCTTCTATAAAACATAACGGCCTTAATCAGAGTGCGCCGAGGATTCTCCCTGCTGCTGCTGATTTCCCCCCCTCCTCCCTTCCCCCCCAGTCCCCGCCTCTAATGAATTAATGTTGAAATATGCAGGGGCTCAGTAGTCATTAGATGTGCGCCGTGAGACGTGATTTAAGATGGCTGCCTTTATGTGTCTGCCAGGCAAGATGGAGCGGGACGGGCCTGGCTGGACAGTGATTGTCTTGACTGACTGAGCCAAAAATGCTTTAAGACCACCCTTTGTTGAGGGTGATAGGTTACTGCACAAGTATTTCTCCCAGCCTTTTGTCGTCCCAAATTACGTGATTGAGGGGGGGAAAAAAGAAAAGAAACAAGGCTCTTCAAATTTTTAGGCATGTTCTTTTTGTGTAAATGTGACTGTAAATCAGGAGGACACAGCGATGTGAGCTGATAAGTTGAGGAGATTCATATCCTTTATCCAGCCAAATAAAGTATTCTTTATCCAGTTTAGCCAGGTCTCTCTTGAAAAAGAGATTTTTAATCTGCATGATACTTTTACCTGGATAAATCCAGTAGCACAGCGTGCCATGCTTTAGCTATAGCACGCAATTCAGTGATTCTATGGATTTCACTGCACCCACAAAGCGTAGATTAGCCACTTGGACCTGCAGGCTTCTCATGTGACTCGATTGCCCATAGCTGGGCAGAAAAAGCAGCGGTGTTACTAATAACATTACCGACAGATCATCTGTTGAAATGTCCCCAAAAGTCGCGGCAGAACGCAAAATACCGTGACCCTGAAACCGGGAAGGCCTCGTGGAATTTCAGCCATCATTAAGGTTTGAAGTTACTCTGAGCTCCTCTGATTTTCTTTGAGTCAAAATCTCTTCTGTGTTTTCAAACTACTTTCAGGAGCTGGAAGCTCCTGTGTATCCGGCTGTAAAGTGAGTGATTTTGTGCTGTTTCACTTATAAAATCTTAATCAATGTCATCTGATCGTGCTGTAGGATGGGCTATTTTGGCTGAACACTTGGTGCATCAAATTAACAGCTGTCAACTGAGGGGGAATATATATATATATATATATATATATTGTGAAGGAAGATGAGTAATACAATGCACAACCAATAACAGAGGAAATTGTTGCCACAGGAAGCTGATTTGATGAGGAAAAAAACACTTTTGCCATGTACCCATGGAGGATTCAGGCCACTGACTGACTGACCTTAGGTGTAGAGCATGATAAAGGCTACGACTTGTGATTATTTTATTTATTTATTTTATAATTTAATCTAGCAGTTATTCTTTTTATTTTTAAGCTTTTTATTATTAGAAATCCATCACACAGCAGAGCTTCTAAATTCCTGGGGGTCAGGGTCCCCTTGAGAGTGAAAAGTTTACAATGACCCCCTCATAATCCTAATACTGATTCAGCTGGTTTAGGCTCAGTGTCATTCAGTGATGTGGACTGAATGTTTTTCTCCTCCCAGTTAATTAACTAAGAAGCCAGCAGATAGCTGGCTACACCCTGAGAAGGGAGTGATTTAATGACGGATTGATGTGCCATGTTACAGTCACATCAGGGTCTAAATGGCCCTTTGAAGGGAGTCATGAACACAATAGCCTGGCAGAAACTGACCCCATCTGTGTATGTAGACTCACTGGCCACTTCATTAGGTATACCTGTTTAACTGCCCGTTAACACAAATATCTAGTCAGCATGACTGACATGGCACATGGCAGCAACTCCATGGATTTAGGCGTGTAGACATGGTCAAAACGACCTCCTGAAGTTCAAACTGAGCACGAGGAAGAAAGATGATTTAAGTGACTTTGAACATGACATGCTTGCTGGTGCCAGACTGGCTGGTCTGAATATTTCAGAAACTGCTGATCTACTGGGATTTTACCACACAACCATCTCTAGGGGTTACAGAGAATAGTCTGAAAAAGAGAAAACATCCACTGAGCAGCAGTTATCTGGGTGATAATGCATTCTTGATGTCAGAGGTCAGAGAACAGACTGAGTACTTCAAGCTCAGAGGAAGAGGACAGTAACTCAAATAACCACTGATTGCAGCCAAAGTATGCACAAGAGCATCTATGAATACGCAACACTTCAAACCAATGGGCGGCAGAAGACAACAGTGGGTGCCGCGCCTGTCGGCCAAGAAAAGGAAAGTGAGGCTACAATTCACGCAGGCTCACCAAAACAGGACAATAGGAGAAGACACTGCCTCGTCTGAGGAGGCTTGATTTCTGCTGTGACATTCAGCTGATTTATTTCAGGAAGAACGGGTGTAGGCAGAAGCAACAGCTTATGTGCGCTTACCCCTCACACATAAAACATTTTTTAGCCAACCACATTTGGAAAAAGAAATATTCCTCTTAATTCATAATAGGTCGTTCTCAACTGGAACAAATCCTGGACACCTGGAAGTAGCGGGTGTTTTTTTTTTTACTTTACTGGTGTGATGAGTCTTTCTGCTGTGACATTTGCATAGTAGGCTCTGAATTCGGTGTAAACAACATGAAAGCAAGGCTCCATCCTGCCTTGTAACAACAGTTCAGGCTGCTGCTGGGGGTGTAATAGTGCGGGGGATATTTTCTTGGCACACTTTGGGCCCCTTAGTACCAACTGAACATCATTTAAACACCACAGCCAGCCTGAGTATTGTTGCTGGCCATATCCAGCCCTTTATGACCACAGTGTACCCATGATGGCAGCTTCCAGCAAATCAGCAGCACCTGTGTGATGCTGTCATGTCAACATGCACCGAAATCTCTGGGAAATGTTTTCAGCACCTTGTTGAATCTAAGTCATGAATTAAGACAGTTCTGAAACTAAAAAGGGGTCCAACCTAGTTTTATCAAGTTGATCTGATATGTCAGTTGAATGTTTATGCACTTTTTAATTAAACAACACAGTTTTAGGATTCACACTACACTGTTTTGTTGACCCTTAGCTGTGGGTCACTGCACCTGGGGCTCCCTGGATGCTGCTTTGAGAATTACTGGTCTACACAATAGAAGCAGAGGAAATATTCATTTTTCTTGGACAATATTAATCGTGATGTTATAAGTATAGTGTTGCGCATGTGTTATGCTGTTTGTACACTTGTCTTTCCTCACGTGGTAATGGGAACATACTGATGCTGTACCGTGTTCTCGAGTAGAAAACTAAAGACGTTAAAGATGTTAGTCATACATCTCGCCACCGTGCTCTACAGAATTCATGAGAGCCATGATACGTCAAGACAAGCCTTACCATCAAACGCACTTCAGACAGATATTAAAAAAGGAACATCAAAGTGAAGATGCTGTAACTTTTCTGAACATTTTTGACAATGTTTCATTACTGCTGGGCAGGTCTATAATCTATTTCCTTTGAGACTTCCTTCTTAAGTCAAGATCACACAATTACGAGAGCTCTCATTCTGACGGCGGGGCGGAAATTAATTAATAAATAAACACTGCATTTTTACATTCATCAACATGCGGTAAGAATAGCTCTAATTATCACAGGTGAATTAACACTTTCATATTTGTGTCAAATAATTAATTGTATCCCTTAACAGCAATTCCCAGGGGAAGTTAAAGAAGAGAATGGGTAAGGTAAGAAAGAAAGGGAGAAAAAAAAAAAGAGTGTGGACCACCAAGAGTGTTAATTGCTGCTTTCAAAGCCTTGCATCAGTGTTACCGTCTTTCCACGAGAGTGTACAATGTCCCACAGAGATGATGTAGGTAGAACCTTGTTACAAATACATAGATGTCAAGTCTTGATCTACAGTACCTGGCAGGGAAGTTCTCTTCATCTTCACTTAACCAGGCAAGCTGACCGAGAACAAGCTGTATTTAGAGCAGCAGCAGCAGCAGCAGCAGCAAGAAATAACTGTTAAATGGCAGAACTGATGACTGAATCGTCTGCATGTGTGACAATTTTCCACCAATTTTGGGCAAGTTATGAATTTTGGCTTTGAGCATGATGTCGAGCGTATGTTTATTCGCAGGTATACCTATCACTTATAGCGAAGGCTTCCTGTCCTTGCACCTTTCACTTGTAAAACAGTGCTAAAAAGCAAGACAGGGAATACTGAGTCTCTCAGTAATAAGCTTCCTATGGGGAAACGATAAGGGTCAGAGACACTGTGAGCGACAGATTCATCATTTGAATTCTGCAATACCAATAGTATAGCGGCTATACATTACCCGCTTCTATCCCTGAAAAGTGAATGATCTTCTATAAAACAGCCAAACTGGGAAACACATTCAACCAATTGTGTTGTGGCATAAGAAGAGTGAAATAAATAACTTGGGTGTTGTATGTAAACTGACCTTAATCATCTCACACATTTAGAACGGTTCACGATAAACAATGCTGCAACTTACGAATACATTCCTCATCTTTTCTTTGCTGACTAATCTTTTGATTCTTTGGATTTTCTGAAAAATTCCTATTACAATTTATATACCAAAGAGATACAGTAGGAGTGAGTAAGCGTGTAAACAACAGGTAGAGCGAGTGCTGTTACAGCCCTAGCGTCACATAAACGAGCGGCTTCTCTCTCTTTTCTTTCGAGCTTTTCCAGAAAATAAAAGATGACTGAATAACCATTTGACAAAATGGGGCAGACTCACTAACCTTTTAATGTCCTACCGTATACTGTTTTCTCTGAGTGACAGAATAGCTGAGTGGACATGCCCTGTGTGGGTGCTTTTGACTGTTTCCCTTTTTGAGTGTTAATGTCTGAGTGAATATCCTTGTACCTGTGCTGTGACTGAATGACAGAATGAGTGAGAGTGAGTGAGGGATTACTTCATGCATATACTCTGCTTTTGTATATGCATGAAGTGTGTATGTGGTCAACCCACTGGTGAATACCACTGCATTAGCTAGGCCATTAGCGCATTTAGCTGTCTGTAATGCCCGAGTGTTAGTGACACGTTTGGGTCCCCCTTCCACTTAGGCACCACTTTTGACAGACAGGGCTGACATGCCAGGTGACAGTAATATGACTGTGTGGTAGCAAGCATTTTTCTTGTTGACATAAAATCCCATGAAAAGACCAAAGCCTGTGTAGCTTATTTATGCTGTCCGAGAGCTGTTAAAAAATCCACAAATAAGCCACACAGTTTACATCCTGGTGTGTATTTTAAGTTTCCACATAAACTATTCTTAAAATATTAACTAAAGTGCCGCATCCGCCACTAAAAATTGCTCCTAAAAAAAAAAGCAGCCGTTTAAGTTTTTTCACTAAAGATTCTTTTGCCCCCTTCCTGATTTCCTGTGCTTTGCATATTTGCCACACTTAAATGTTTCAGATCATCAACTGATTAGACAAAGATAACCGGAGCAAATACAAAATGCAGTTTTTAAATGATGATTTCATTTATTAAGGGAAAATAAAAATACCTGGCCCTGCGTGAAAAAGCAGTTGCCCCCTAAATCTAATAACTGGTTGTGCCACCCTTAGCAGCAAGAACTGCAATCAAGCATTTGCGATGACTGGCAATAAGTCTTTCTCATCGCCGTGGAGGAGTTTTGGCCCACTCTTCTTTGCAGATTTGCTTTAATTCAGTCACAGTGGGGGGGTTTCAGCATGAACGGCCTGTTTAAGGTCATGCCAAAGCATCTCAGTCTGATTTAAGAGTGGACTCTGACTAGGTCACTCCAAAACATTCATTCTGGGGTTTTTTGAGCCATTCAGAGGTGGACTTGCCGGTGTGTTTCAGGTCATTGTCTTGCTGTGCTATATAAATAAATAAACTCGACCCTTGGCCTTGCTGCATAACCTGAGTGTGCTTGAGCTTTAGGATATGAACTGATGGCCAGATGTTCTTCTTCAGAGAGAGCAGAATTCTTGGTTCCATCAATTACAGCAAGTTGTCCAGGTCCTGAAGCAGCAAAACAGCCCCAGACCATCACAGTACCACCGCCATGTTTGACTCTTGGTATGATGTTCTTTTATGAAATGCTGTGTTAGTTTTATGCTGGGACTCAAACCTTCCAAAAAGTTCAGCTTTTTTGTCTCGTTGGGGATCATCAAGATGTTTCTTGGCAAATGTGAGAGGAACCTTTATGTTCTTTTTGCTCCATGGAACTCTCCCATGGAGGCCACGTTTGCCGAGCTTAACTGAGGCGAATGGGAGGCAGTTCTCTGTCGTTAAGCCTGGATACTATTTCGGAGGGAGCTCATTTCTGTTATTTGTATCCATAATCTTATTCTTTGGCTACTACCCACTGCTTTGTGATTTAACTGTACTATTCCTAAATGGCTATAGGTGTAAATATGAGAGTGTGTGCTTATCTGTCTCTCTGTGTTAGCCCTGTGATGAACTGACAACCTGTCAAGTGTGTACCCCACCTTTGGCCCTAACACAGCTGGGAAAGCCTCCAGCTTCCCTGCAACCTTGAATCTGATCAGTAGTTGAGAAAATAGATGGGTGGCTGACTGGATGAATAGATTATGTGTGATAAAAACATGAGATTCATGTTTAAATACTGCAGTACCCCAAGTGCTGATGTAACTGCTAACAGTCCCTAGTAAGCAGCAGTCTTCAGGAATTGTCAAATCTAGACACAACTGTGTGGTGCTAATTGTTTTATTCTGTTTATTATAGTGAGTCTTGCACACAGCTGCAAGCTGCATTTGGCTCATTCCAAACAGGCATGTTTCGAACAGGCACTGCAGCAGTTTGTTTTACTCTAATGAGGGAGTCTGAACATCAAACGGGCGATATGTGAAGGTTTCATCTGATCACAACCTGATGAGCCATCATTCACAACAGGACTCATCCCACAAATCGTGCAAAGAGTAGTGAGAGTGCTGCATGAGAAAACCAGAGCAGCTCACGAGCAAAAAAACAAAACATGAATGTAGACTCAGTGAAATCTAAGGAGTACACTTGCCATGGAAACTGTTGAAACAATGCTAAATCCAATTCTCTTTAATACATCCAAGGTAAGGAGTCAAAAAGTGACAAAGTCAGAAGATGCCAAATATTAATACCAGCAATAGATAACCTGCAAGGAGAGTACATACAATTTCAGTGATTAAAAAAAGGAAGCTTAAGTTCAGGGTTACATGAAAAAAAAATACGATCCTTGTGCTTCATGTTCTCAGTGTCACTGTCAGATTAATTCTTAAATGTACAGTAAAACCATGTGTAGATGATGTCAAGTGCTCCTCAGTCTTGGTTCAATATACTGCACACTGCCAGTTCACCATAAATGAGGCCATTTGATGAGCTAAGTTTGGACACAAGGGCCTAATGGCTGTATTAAAGAGGAGACTTGGGAGGATGGATGGCCAGACATCAGTCACTTTAATCACCTTTTTCATTATTCAGTGGATGGGTGCCACCTGGTCATACATGAATGGTGTCAATGGGATCTGGAGTCTGAAGAAGGGTGAGACATACCTAACAGGGAGCTGTGGAGAGTCCAGTCCACCTTTTAAACCTTTTATTTTCAGCAGAGGCAGGAATGCGTTTGTCTTGCTCAGTGGCATCTTTGGAAATAAGGTCATTTTGCAAATCTCATTTATTGAAGATTAAAGTAGAAATCTGTTACTTCGGGTTCCGTGCGTTATGGTTTTTGCTGCCTGAAGCACTGGGGTCAGCTGTGAAACCTTAGGTCGTAGCTGAGTCTGAATCTAGATCTAGTTTCTGCAGATAGATTATGACTCCTCTGCATAACAACTTTCCTATAATAAAAGTAGAAAAAACACCAAAACTCATCTAATTGCTTTGCCGTTCTTTAAAGATGAACAACGATGATGTTAAGCGTTCGTCTCCTTTGTTTTATGAAAGGCAGCAGAAGTAAAACTGACTTAAGCCCCAGTTTAAACATTTGAATTCTGGGTAAATGTCAGCATGCAAGAAAGGTAACTCATGCCTACAGGATGATCCACGCCCTCACATTTCAATGCAGTCCTACCGTCCACTTTTCACAGGCGCACACTACAGAGGAGATAAGAGAGAGAATAAGCTGTCAGCAGGCTGAGTTCACCAGTCCCCTCTATATTCCTCACATTACTACAGAGGGAACAATGTGTCTGCGGTGGCAGGTGGCCATAGTTCATAATGTGCTGATGCTGACCAAGTGTCAGTTTGATCCATGGGATTGGTGAGTGGGACGGGGCTGTGGCTCCTGAATCCTTAAGCAAGCAACTGTGTGGTGCTCCTATGGGGACGGTCGGAGACATGATACAGATGAGACCGGCAACTATCTGCCTAATGGCAGACGGATACAAGGCAGAGAGAGAGAGAGAGAGAGAGGGAAAGAGGGATGAAGAAGGAGAGAGAGACAGCATGCAGGACACATGAAAGGTTGAGTATCACATTTGAAAAAGGCACAAAGGCAGATACTGCACTTGTCATTCCGTGTTATTTGTCTTCATAGGCCAGTAACCCTAAAACTAATGTACTGTATCCGTCCCACACACAGCAAATGTTTGCGGGCCATTCTGTTTAAGGGCAGTCGTAACAGTTGATGTCGTATATTTGAATGCACTGCTGAGGCTGAAGCTTTGCGTCATAAAAGCATCCCTTTATTTAGTGGTTACAAAGCAGTCCTCAACACACTCTGCAAGAAATGTTGCAAAAATGTTTGGCAATAAATTGGGCACATCAATATAAGCTAGCAATGGATTTCTAAAATGCAAAAATGTAACATTTTCATTTCTTAGAGAGCTTTATGTCATCTTTGAGGATGTTAGTGCGTGCTGAGGTGGCTATTATCCAATGGGGGAAATTAATATGCTTTTAGTAATTATGGATGGCCTAGTGATTTAAGATGCTGACCATGTACCATCTTCTTCAAGCACGCCAAGTCTAAGTTGACCCCCCCCCCCCCCATCCATTAACACACAACCACAGATAGGCTGCTACTTAGCAGCTATCTGTGGTTGTGCTAAGTAGCATACTAATAACATATTACACAAAAACCGAAGCACAAGCATATTGGACATTTTTTTTGTCAAATAATGTAAATTAAAAGGCAGCAACAAGCACAGTCGAGAGGTTTAATTCAGTAACTTGAATTGGGGGAGGTGAGGCCTAGCAGGCAGCTGTCAGCTAAAGCTCCCCTCAACAGTATCCAAACATATGAGTCATAATAACTTTACTCATATACCAGTTTTGACGTGGGGAAACTTATCCACAGAGAAACAAAGAAACATTTTGCTGCTGTTACATTTGAAATGGGAATATGTGGGGACTGATTTGCTTTTGAGGTCAGAGGTTATGGCATTGAGTGCAGTGTTAAACTATTAAAGTGATACAAACAGCTCATACCGATGCTGGGCAGTGAAAAGGAGGCATCTGTTCTCTGGCTGCAAAACATTAACACCATGAGCCTTACAAGAGTCTTACCAATAAGGTAAAGGACTGTTTTGTTTTGTTTTTTGTTTGTTTGTTTTATGAAGTTCATACAGATCACTGTTCATAGAGATTCACTCAGTAGCTAGTAAGTTGGTAAACATAATGGAGGATTCAGTGTTTAAAGAGAAAGATAATTTCCTCAGGACTTAAACAAATGTCAACATCTATAAGCATCCTCCAAATTAATAATAATACTACTGCTAACTGCTAGCAACTGGATAAATGGGGAGGTTTGCGTTGATCCGTTGTGGTGACCCCTTAAGAAGAAGAAAATGCTATATCACCATGGATTAAACTTTTTTTTATTTAATTGCGGTCTGATGGTTATTTGCAGTTTAATATGTAGTACCATTTAAATGAATGGTTAAACTGTTGACAGCTTGACTGATAAGGGTCTACTAAAATACCATCAGTCAGAAAACATTTTATTTCAGCTGTTACTCTCTATAGCTGTGGTATTTTATGCATCTATGTGCAAAATTCAAAAGATATACATGAACAGTGTGTCATATACTTGGAGTTGATTTGCAGAGACCACAGCAGGTTAGGCAGGGAGATGTACTTTTTAGCGCTGACACAAATAAACTGAACTTGGGGGTGGGGGCGGGTGGGGTGGGGGGGAATCGTAGTTAGGACACAGTTGTTTACACAAACACACTCACACACACACACACACACACACACACCTTAAGGCAATGTCTGCAGTGAGCAATGAGCTGAGTGAGCATGATCAAAGCAACAAAGTACAGCAGAAGAGACGCACACACTCACACATCTTGAGCAAAAAAAAAAAAAAAGTGTAACTCGCGCACACATTGACAGAGCTACTTTATCAGTCCCAGGATCTGACTCAACAGCATTTACATATTCAACAAACTGTCACATCCACAAATGCACGCTGGAGCCCTGGGCATTTGTTTGAAATAGATTAATATATTAAGTGATGCATGAAGTATGTGCAGAGTGACAATAAATTCATTGTTGAGATGATTCATTGTCATCTAAACAATGCAAACGATAAGCTGTTACTGTGTTTGACTGTAGATCTAATAAAATGTGCACTCGGTAAAGCTTGCTTGTGTGATTTTTTTTATTTTTTTTTATTTAAAACTCAATGGCTGGTCAATGAACCAGTAATGAACATCAGTGTTTTTAGTTAGTCAGTGTGGGAAAGGTCAGATGATGATGATGATGATGATGATGGTAGATAATAGAGAAGGAGGAAAATTCCCCAAATATTACAT
>JAVDPK010000281.1:167116-194361 GCA_034780415.1 Cichlasoma orientale | reverse complement strand
CACACACACACACACAGACACACACACACACACACACACACACACACACACACACATTCACACTCTTCTTTCATTTCCAAATGCGCTCTCTCTCACTCTCCCTCTTTCTCTCTTTTGGTCCCGCCATGCGATTTATTGCGCAGGGCAGGCAGACAGCAGAGAAACCTCCCTGTATGGAACGATCTGTCATCTCAACATTATCAGCCAAACACACCGCCTTCCATATTGTGCTACAAGGGCTTGGGCAAATTGCTATTTTTATGGGACATGATAAAGGAAATGCTACCTTATGTTCACATTTTTTACTGCCCGATGTTAGAGCAGGACATGCAATGATTCACTATATTGGAAAGTAGTTTGTGTAGTTTGTAAGGTGCACGTGTGTATGCGTGTCTGTTGCCTGGTGGGTGGGTAGGAAGAGAGAAAATGAGCATTAATATGGCTGTAAAATTGTCAACCATTAGATAGTTCTATAGCTTGATTGTCATGTCAGTCATAACAGCAAAGAGGCACATGAGTCTTGCACGGCTGGTTTTAATTAAAGGAAAAATCAAGAGTGATAGATTCGTCTCATTTACAAATGGCAGCACTACTGTATTCGGATTGTTTAATCTCAGTTTCAAACAGAGCGCACATTTGTATATATATAAAAATAAAATTTCTCATCTCTTTAGGTCAAGTCCTGGTTGTCATATATCAGCAAGTTCAAAAGTCAGGATGGGCTAAAAGAGCAAAATAAAGAGAGGGCAAAAAGCAAATTTGAAGGCAACAAGCAAACCTATTACCATGTTCTGTGGGCAAGATGAGTGCATGTTGACTTCATCTGTCTGCTCTTTTTCTCCTCTCTCTTCTCTTCCCCTGTCTTTTCCTCTCCTTCAATCCTTCTCTCCCCGAGCCCTCGGCATGCCTGACAGCCAGCGCTGCACCAAACTGACAGGCCCTCAAACCGTGGCCAAGAAAGCGAGCGTTAATTAAGTCATTGCCGGACTGTAATTTCCTTGAGAAGTAAAAAAATTTCTTCACACGCGAAAAGGTTACCAAGACCTTTTCTGTGTCAAAATTACCATGCGTCATGAATATTAATGCGCTTAATGAAGACAACCTTTGGTTCATCAAGAATGTTCCAGTAGCAGGTGCCAAGCTGATAAACTCACTTGGTGAAGGCTGTTTTTTTTTTTCTTTTTCACTTTTTTTTCTATTGCTTTCTTCTTCTTGCAGTTTTATGTCAGATCCTTAGAGAGTCAGTTATTTAAATCAACATCTTCCTATCAGAATTTCCTGGCTCACATGAAAACACATACACATTAACACACATAGCTTTCCTTTTATTCACTTTCAGGTGTCCTTGGGCTTGTCTCTCTGGCCTGCTGACTTTGGTTGTCAGATTTCCAATAAAACGATTGGTTTCAAAATGTTTATTCCTCAGTCTCAGTTGATTTCACACGTCCTCTTCTTTAGTCAAATGTCTAAAAGTTCAAATAAATTTGATATTTACTTTAGCTGCTCAAGTTCAGTCAAGCCTTGTAGCAAGATAATTATACTCCGTCCTTGACGTGTTTCCGGCTGGCTTGCTGACTTTACTTTCATCACTAAAGAATGTTCAAATATTGTAAAACACAAATGAAAATGATTATGAGCCCAAATTTCGGTGTAATAATGGTTCTTTTTTTAGTTTTGCAGTTTTCTAAGAATGAGTCGGACAAAGCTCATGGAAGCTTCTTGTCATTAGTATTCTGCTGAAGTTCAGCAGATGTTATTAAATATTAGCATGCAAAAAGTATGTAAGACTCAAAATTGATGGGCCTATGGCACACTTGCCTGAGATGTGTACACTGAGCGAAGCCAATTACTCAGTCAAGGTTGACTGAATTAGCAACTTAGCTCATTGGCTAAGTAGTAGGGCTGTTCCTAGTGATTAATTTTCTAGTTGTTTAAATAAGAGAAAAAAAATGTGACTGGTCGGCTAGTCTAAAAGACACAAAACCCTCAGAAAACATCCAAACCTAGCATACTCTAATCGAACAAGTTATACACTGGGTAAAGAAATATTTTGTGTGTTTTTTAGGAGCCATATAAAACCATTAATTGTGTTCCTTGCTGACATGTGCGGCACTTTGTATCATGTGAAATTTTGCAAACACACACACACACAGTGTCAGATTAGCCTTCCGAGTTTGACTAGCATTAGCAGTGCTAGAGCAGCAGCCTTGGTTTCTTCCAAACCCCGGTGCAGAACATAGTTACACCCAGCTTCAGTTGCTTGATTATATTCCAGCTTATTCTGACACAGCCGACATACAGCAATAAACTTAATTTTATATTAATTATGACCTAAAATGAGCGGTTGAGACCATGATCTCAGCAGGAAAGTGTTTGCAGATGTCTCATCTGTAGCGACTGTATAGACATCTATAGGTCTGGAAGTCTTTTTGCAGCTACAGCTGTTGCCATCTGGTGGCCTTCAGAGAGAATGAAGGTTAAAGCTCTTTCGCATTGGCTTCATTTTTCCGACCCAGAAGGTACGTCCATGTTTTAAACTCTACAGTCCAAACCTTAACCCCACTGAGAATCTTTGGGATGTGCTGGAGAAGGCTCTCCCGTCATCAATACTGGGAAATCTTGGAGAAAATTAATGCAAGAGATGCAAATTTTGTGACCCAGCAAATAGCACGCTATCATCAACTCATCAACGCTAAAATCAGTCCAGTATGTGAGCCTTTTTCTGGCAGTATATACATACGTGGAAAAACTGAATAGTTTATGTGGCTATTTTTTTGTGTTGAAATGTTAATTTTTCCTCGTTTTTACTGACGCAGGCTACTACTGCCAGACAGTGGCAGTAATGAACCTTACAGGCTATTTGCCAACCACAATTAGACATTAAAAAAGAGAAAAAGAGTAACTTCTGACAGTTAAAGCGAGCTATCACAAGCATACCACGACTTTTGAGAGCAGTGTGTGGGTTTTGGGGAGAATGATCCAATAGTTCACACTGACTGTAAAACTGTATCTTTGCTGTCCTTGCCATTGCCCCATGTTCGGATTTAAAAGGCTTATTTGACTTATGAGGGAATACAGTGATTTGCACGGTTTGTTGATTTTTATTCAAGATACATCTTAACGCATAACCAGACACATCCACTAGTTCATGGACAGTGACTTATCACTTGCTTTCAGCATCTGTCATTGCCCACTTTATCACTGAGTGTCACTAGTAGCTGTATCAACACACATTTATTTTCAGTGATTTTTAAAAATACCAGTCATTTATAAATAGTAATGGCCATGTTACATTTTACTAAGCAAGAGGAAGTCACCGAGTGTCACCCACAGAGCGTTTGATCTCTCAGCTCTGTGGATGAGCTGCCCCTGCACTCCTCCTCCTCCCCCTCCTCCTCCTCCTTAGCCACGCCGCTGCCTATTATTTCAGTTGTGTAATTGAGATGCAGAAACATTGACAGAACTCATTTACTGCGATGGAGAACTGTGTAATGTGGAAGGGAACACAGATTATTACATCAACCCGCACACACAACAGCAGACAGATGCACACGGTTGTAAAAGAGAATGTAATTTGGCACCGTGTTTCGAGAGCTTCTTAAATTGTCCTGCGAGGATGTGAACTCGTAGCCTCGCGTGTAGCCGGGCAGGCAGAAGTGGCCAGACGTGAAAACGTGTTGGGCGACTCCTTCCACGCACGGTTAGAGTTTGTGCACAGGTGTTTATTATGAGAATCACACGTCAGTATATGTGTTGGGGACTGGCTATTGAAATGGGATTACATGTTTATCCATCTGGAAATATCAACAGCATCTCTTGAATCTTCTTTCTGTCTCTCTTGAACATCATCCCTCCTCTTCTTCCTCCATCAGGATGACAGAGACGGTGGTTCATCCTCTTGAGACAAAGGACCTCAGTCACACACACGTGTGGACACACACACACACACACACACACACTCGCACACACATACACAAGAGCACCGAGGTCTGCTGTCATACACCTCTCATTAATTCCTACCTGTCAGCCGGCTCCCCCTACCGTATCGGCCCCCCGAAAGGTGACAGCTTTCCAATGACTGACAAAGGCTCTTTAGGTGATACAGAAGATCCCTAGCAACCGCTGGCTTCTGTAAAGTGCCCCTCAAATGTCACTTTTGCTGCTCAGAGACGTGCGCACTCACACACCCACACACAGTATTTTTAAAACAGAGGCCTGCTCTCAAGTCTTCAACCATCTTTGACATCCCGAGGCTATGGATGTCACAGAGGCCTCAGCTCTTAAAGCTTTTAACATCCGAGAGAGATGGCGTTGCTTGACAGCGCTATTGGTGGATGCCATTGTTGCGTGTCGTTTTCTCCCCAAGTGCATGGGATTTGCTTGTTTTTTCTGTTGTAAGAGGCAGATAAGGAAGAGCGAGAAACAGAACCAAACTTTCCCTCTGTGTCCATTCAGCTGTCATGAGTTGAGTGGCAACAGCAAGCAATATTGGTGTCGGCGCGCACTAGTTGGTAAGGGGTCAAGTACAGAGAAATGCTGGCTTCTTGTATTGACGTCATTCAGCTGTCGAGGCTGATTCCACAGCGCAGCAGTGCCTGTTTCCAGCATTGTCTGTATTGCAGAGCTGATGATAGTAGGCAGAGGCATTTGAAATATATGACTATTGTAAAACTTCACACCTGAGACACCAGGAGGTGGGTGAGAATAACTACTTTTGTCAATGCAGAGCGAGTGAAAGTGTGTCATCATAACAAAGTGGGATTCGTTATTTTCCCGACACAATATTAAACATAGTTTTTGTCTGTTATTGTGATCATGGACAAATGGAGATGAATGTACACATGAATGCTTTGTTATTATGGCTTTCAGAGTGGACAGTGTGTCCACCTGCACTCTGTGAGACACTAGAGTAAGATTTCCATGACTATTACAGTCTTGCCCGTCCATATATTCACATCTAAGATTTGATACCTTAGAGAGTGTTAGGTGATTAGTAGCTGGTGCGTTTGCAGCTCTTCAGTGGACATAAACATTTCCAACATATTCTTATCCCAGAGCATCAAATGCTGTCATTTCCTCAGACATCACAGAGCTGCACACAGGGTGTCTTTGGAATAGGTGTCTTCATGTACTAGCTGCTGCCGTATTTAGTGACGAGATACCGTCCTCTTTTAAAGAGCGACAGTGTTAGGAGACAGTGGTAGTGGTATCAGTCACAGGTTTCTCACAAGTTTGAGCTTTCGTCAAAGCCTTTACTGTTAAAGTATGTTAAGCAAAAAGTCCCATTCTCAGAAAATATTGGCTTCTAATGGGCAAATATTAGAAAGCTCTCTGCTTGTTCTAGTTTGTTCTGAGCATGCTTTGCCCCATCCATTTTGGAGGACTCTCTTGGGTTTGGACACAGAATGTTAGATGTAACATGAAATCTCTTCTGTGAATAAAATATTTCCTCCCATTGATCACTACAAAAAGCGAATTTGAATTTTTCAGGTTTGTAGTTTTGTTGCAAGCTGTTGATAATTTAATTTCTTATATGTTGGAGTTCAACCTTTAAAACGCCTGTCAGACATTTTTACAATGACTATTCAATCGGATCCACTTGGTCCATGTGCTGTTGCGGGAGAGAACAACGGGCATATCTGTGGAATTAAGCTGCAAATAATAACATCTGTCACATTATTAGAACAGAGATTCATTCTCCTGAATTGGTCGAATTCTTACCCACTGAGTCCGGCTCAGTGGTGGAGGGAGTTAATGCGACATCTTAAATTTGAGAAACGAAGGTTCACTGTATGTGGGTCCTCTGATAAACGGGAGAAAATCTGACTATATTAAAACCAAGCACTTAATAACCGCTATCCACTATTGTTTTTTGGGGGGAAATTAATTAAATTTAATAGAATAAAAAAGTTAAGATTTATGTTTCACACTTAAACAAAACTGCATCATTGTTAGGCTCAGTAAATTATTGTGGTGTGGGTTCAAATATTCCCCTTTACAGTATTAACCCTGCATTTTTATTTTTTGGCTAATTAAATGTGACAAAAAGTACTAAAGAGGTGTCCGTGGGATTTAGGCCTGTCTGATTATTGTCACAGACCCCTGCATCATGGCACCAATGACAAAGTGACACCGTGTGTGCATCTCTGTGAGAGAAAAAAAGGAAGGCTTTTGGTGACAGCGCTATAAGCCTGTCTCTTTGCTAACATTTTGTATATTTAATAAGCTAAAGTTCCTGTGTTTAGGCAACCTAACTGTATAGACAGCAGACTGCAACAGTTCTATTGTGGATTGATGGTTACTTTAAGATGTTTTTTTTTGCAGCTAGGACAGGTGTTTTGTTCCCAGTACAAATGACAGAATGTATGAATTTGGAGCAGCTTTGATTTGCTACTCTGACAGGTGTCTCAGGCATATAGAAGTGCCTGCAGAGGCTCATGGGTATAGCAGCATGTTTAAACAGTTTGCCACAACAGCTGGCAGGAAAAAGTATGAGAAACGGGAGGAAAAAAAAATGAAGGTACGATAATTAAAAGTGATGACCTGAACGTGAACCTACAGTCCTGTTATATCATCAAGTGGAACAAGACTTTAGAGAAAGTATTTTGGATGCTCCAACTTTATCAGTCAAAGGGAAACGACACTATATACACGTGTCTCATTTGAGCAATATGGTTCATCAAAGCAAACCCCCCCAAAAGTGTAAACTTAACTTTTAAATTAAACTTCACAGATCGGCAAAATTAAAAAGTAGAAGAGTCGCAAAACACCAGGATCCAAAAATTTAAAGGAATTTACTAATGGTGTCCATAAGGCCAGCATCAGTGCGGCATTCACTGCTGAAGTTTAAAACAGGAAATATATGCGAGAGAGTGACTGAGGTAGAGAGCGCGAGCTTATCAAATTAACAGATCTTACACACTGTGACTCAAATAAAAATCACAGCAGGACGCCGGCACTTAGAGACGAAAAGCCGCTGCCCTGTACGCCGTTCAGCGAAACTAAACTGGACGTGTTTGTGCGATTCAGAGCGGAAACCGTGATGGTTACGTGCGTCAAGGAGTTGACTTGTATGCTAGTGACTTCTCAATGAATTTACTTTGTTGTCCTATTTGTTTTTGCTGCTCTAGAGCAACTTCTCATCTGCTGCAAGCGTGAAACTGAATTAAAATTGATACTTACTTTTTGCTAGATCAGTGAAATTTAGCCAATAAAAGCTCATATTCATGGCCTTTGTTGTGCTCCAATGCTGTTTTTACTGATGTTCAAGGCTTATTCTGAGAGTGATGAATGTGTGTACATCAGAGTCACACTAAACTTATAATGATAGTCATATTCACCATTTCGTGTGTTTACTGAATTTTAGAGCTTGTTAAACACTTCACGTGACTCTTGAAGCCTGACACTGTCATTCTTCAAGTGGAAAACTTAGCAAGAAATAAATGAGTAAAAAGCAGGTGCTGCTAATAAGAAAAAGTGCACCACAAAGCAATTATCACGAGAAATGAAGCAAAATGATTTCACATTCTTATGCGCGCAGCGGATGTCGCGAAGGTGGAAATTTACCCCATCAGTAAACCAGATGATTACATTAGTACAACCGCACAACCACAAAGTGACAAGCGCTCAGAGCAAACAGTCACCTTCTGCACCGACTTCGGTGGATTCATCATGTGGCCGCACGGTTTACATCTGAATAAAAATAGTGTGTGCAGGTGCAGATTTGTAAGACTGGGGTGAGTGTGGCGTTAAAAATCCTCATGGTTTCAGCAGTGAAAATAAGCTCGGGATGTGAAAGATATGATAAGGTTTGCATCATTTGTTTCTCAAAATGTTTTTAAATGCTTTATTATGATCCTGTTTATCACCCTATATCTGTCCTTTTATCTTTTTGCAGAGTAACTCTCTGCTTAGGAGTCAGCAAAGTTGAACTTTGAACCTCCTTACAAGATGATCACGGTGATTCCCCCAGTTTTACAATATCCCCGTCTGTGGCAGCATCACCCTTTAAGAATGAGGGAAAAAATGTTGAAAATATATGGCTCAAGGTTTCCTGCAGAAATTAATTATGTAACCTATTGTAGCATACCTCCAAAGTTCACGGTGCATGAAAAACTTAATATGCATGGCCTTCACCTTTACAGGCTCATAAAATTGTAGAGTTGTGCTTAATTTTTTTTTACAGTGTGACAGAAATAATTTATTAAGACCGGCATATGATAATAACACTCTGCATGGGAGAGATGTTAAAAAGTTGGGTTTGATGTCCACTCACACAGCCACAGAAAGGTCAATAATACTTTTTAATACGCCTCTAATGATATTCATGTTCTTAGTCATCACCTTTAAATTGGATTTTGTGGCTAGCAAAGGAATTAATTCCGCTGTGTAAAAAAAAAAAAAAATTTTAAGTTATGTGTGTCTGTGTAAAACACATTGCCATTATCAAGATATAACAGATATATTTAGGCTTACGGGACAACAAATACTGCATGCACTTTTGTGATAAAAGAGAGTTTGATTTCTCTCAAACCTGCTGTTTCTTCTCAATGGGAGCCAATGCTGTTTTTTTAAATAAATATATGTCGTTACATGCAGGAAGAAGCAAGGTAGGGTACTTGTTTTAAAATGTGAATTAACACAATCTGTGAAAGTGGCCCTAGAGCATGTTAAGTATTATATTTAATACTGTGTATTACTTTATTTTCAGTCAGAATATATAATCAATGGGTGAGCCTTTGACTGGTACTGTATATGTCACACCTGTGTGAAACTGAAGAAAGGTAACCCCCCCCCCATTCAGCTGTACTGATCAAGTTAGGGTTGCGCATGTTTTCCAACCAGGGCAGGTCTGGCAGCCCTGCCTACTACTTGATTAGGCCACTCTGACAACCCAGCAGCCTGGTAAGGTCAAGCCCTACAGAGTGTCAGAGAGGTGGGATGATGATGTATCTCTCTGATGCCTCCGTTTTTACCCTCTTGACTTTGTTGTTTTTCCCTTTTCTCTTTTCGCCCATATGTTGGGGACACGTCTCCCATCAGAGCTGGACATTTAGACTGTTAACCGTCTGTGTGCCTGCCACAGCGCCGGGAGAGCATTGTGCTTTGTCTTGTCTCGTCTTAGCTGCTGTTTGTGTTGTAAGAAACGAGACACTGAAAACAAACTTGGTGGATTTTCCACCTGCTTCACCTGCTACACTTAAAACAGCAACTGTTGCTTGTTTGACACAGAATCGTGATTTTAGCATTTGTCCGAATATTTCAGATGCTGGTTGTACAAAAACGCAGTGATTGGTGAAGTGTAGCTGTGTAGTTCATTTTTCATTAGGTATCTCACAGATGTTTGAGATCTTTCCTGTTAGTCTCATATCATTTTTCTTTTTTTGTTTTTGACTTTGCATATTGTCAGCTTTTTTTTTTTAATAGAATGGTGACCTGATTTTATTTTTTTATTTTAATGTGACATTGTCCTTTGCATCAGTTTTATACCAGAGACATACGAGCACATAGTGTACAAATGATAAGGCACAGTTGTTTGGGATGCTAGCCCAGCGGTGTTTTGTCTCCTTTCATTCATATTATTTATTTATTATTCATTGAACTGGAACCACGGTTGGTTTTTAGAATTTAGGCCTATGTGACACATCAAACTATTGGGAATTTCACAAGAAAAAGAATGGTGTGCTTGGTTTTAACGTAACTTTATTCTTTTATTAGTTATTTACAAGTTTCTGACCACATATAAAATGTGTTCAAAGTGCTGCCCATTGTGTTGGATTGTCTATGCAACCCTCTTCTCCTACTCTTCACACACTGATAGCAACATCATATCCACATATTAAACATTAAATGTTTAGGAATTACAACCATTTTTATATGTGGTCTCCCATTTACAGATGCTCAAAATTCACTGTGGTGGCGCACAGAGGAAACACTTTTGAAAATTTTGTCTTTATCCAACAATTTATGGACCTGGCTGTTTATATATTCACCTCTTCTTTCAGGTATTTTCCACCATGCACGTTTTTATGGCATGTTGTGATTTATGCCATCTGGAAGAAAGTGTATTTATAGATGCTCTGATTGTCCGCGTTTAAATGCAGAGTCACAAACTAAGTAGTACAGCATCATATAATGCTGCTCTCGATAGCTGACGCATAAACAGAAGTAGCTGCAGAACGAATGAAAGAAGTGAGCAATAAAGAGAAGTTCAGACTTCACTTACTCAGCTCTACACAGCTGACCAAATACTGCATGAAGTGGGCAGTTGTGTTGGATTGTTGCTTCCCCAAACTGACTGAAATGGTTATTTGCATAGTCAGAAAGGCATGAGAGGACTTTTTGGTTTTCACGAGCAAGTGGCTGTTCAACAAGCATTTCTGTCTTGATGCAAAGGCAGCTTTTAGAATACAGCAGTGCAATGAACTGACTTTATTCTGTAGTAAAATAAATCTTACTTTGTTTTCTTTTAATGCCAGATTTGCACTGGGTGTGCATGACAGCATTGCTGCAATGCCACAAATCTGCCTTTTGTGCAAAAGCAGCCAAATTTTTTCTCTATAAAAAACTGTTTTAAAATTTTTTTTTGTTTAAAATTAAGAGTATTTGCTCTCGCTCCCTGGAAAAGTTGCCTATTTATTAATAGAGTTGAGCAACTTTAACAATATTTAAGTTGTGTGTTGTCACGGCAGTCCCTGTGGTTGCGCATCACCCCTGGAATCATGCACAAGTTTCGTAGTTCACAGGCCCACAATATGTTCACACAACGTATTTATTAACTTACATGAACTGCATTTTATCACAAAAATAAAGAGATGCTGTGTTCTCCAGGTGACTGCGTGTGGCTTGTAGGTGACAACAGCTGCTGTGATCCAGATGTCTTGCCCTGAGCCATTCGTCCTACGCGCTGCTTCTTCTGTAGGCGCGTCTCTTCTTGTTAGAACGTACGCGGATGTTTCACCTGATAATTTTGCAGATGCCGCTAGAAAGAGGTCAGGGGATTGGCTATTTTCGGCGTGACCTCAGCGACATTTTCCATCATGTCTGACAACAAATGGGTATAAATCACTAAATAAGCATGGAAACTGCGTCTTCACATATCTGCATGCCTCAGATATTCAGTGACTAAGGATACAAAAGGCTGCCTCTCTGCCAGATTTCTCTCTTTTCCCCTCTTGGTTTTGCTGTGTGCCTTTGCGTCAGCGTCTCCGTATGAACAACAGGGAGGGAGGGAAGAAGTTTGTGTTGTGTGTGTGTGTGCGTACGTAGCAGTGGGTGTGTATGTGGGGAGCCGTGCGTGTCTGTGCTCAGGTGGCAGATACCCTCGGTAAATCATTTCAGATCCATTTATTCAGAAGCCTGTGTGCAGACGACACCTGCACAACGCTGCCAAAGAAGTGCCACAATGTCAGCCACTCCGTTTGCAGCTCTGACCCCACCGGCTGGTGTGTGCGTGAATGTCCATGTGCTTGTGTGTTTGCATGCTATATGCTGTGCCTGGTAGTATTCAGTGTTTGTCTATTTATTTTAGGTAGGTGACTCTGTCAAATGTGTCTTATTCTGAGTGGGAAAAAAACAGCAGGGGAAGACTTTTGAATGCCTGTGTTATTGCTGTGTTGCTTTCAATGACTGCTGCCTTAAATCTAGCTTCACTCCCGAGGATAAGTAGTTAATTTAATTACTTTAATGAAGAAACTGATGGTAAAAAGGACGACGCTTTGGTTCCTAAATAGCAAATTAATTTTTTAAAACGCCAGAGATCAAATTAATGGTATTTTTAGCCTGGATTTATATTTTTTTGATATGACAGCTGTCTTAATCTGTGTTCAAAATGAGTTCGTTTGCGTGTGTCATTTGCACGCTGACAGTCAGTTGTGACAGTTGTAAAGTGTTCTTGAAAAAGCACCCGACGTGGACACTCAAGGCAGCCAGACGAAAGATTTGCAGGCTGTGATGTCTGTGTGTCAAATTACTTATCTCACTAAGCATATGCTGGCACTTCAGAATCATATACTTCAAACCGGGATCCTTCAAAAGCATCAAAAACGGACTGTCTTATTCAACACATCAGTCATGTAGCCAACAGCAAAATGAGCGAGATGTCATTTGCACTCTACAAAAAAAAAAAAGCTTCCGGAGACATTTAAAGGCACTCTCGATGACTGTTTCAATTTGGGAAGAGTGTTAATGATATCGTCTCAGCTGCCTTTTGTGCTTTTTTTTTTTTTCTGAAGATACAAGTCCACGACAAAGACTACTTAGATGTGCACTTCAGCTAAAGCTTTGCCAATTATTAATTTGAGTCCCGAAGACAATTAGTAAATCACTGCAGCACCCATTATCCAGCTGTTGCCCCAGATTTCAGGATGTTTGAAGAGTGAGACAATCTCGGGGTCAGTTTAGCCCGCCACTAATGACAAAACATAAAATAATGATTTGTGCTTTCAAACTTTCACAGGTTTTGTGCCAATAACAAACTCATCTTTTGTTTTTGTGAATCTGAAATAAAACAATACAAATAATTTTGACCTCCTGCTAGAAAAAAAAAAAAAAACAACAAAAATATCTTAGCCAAATGCTAGCTAAGCTTCCTCCTTTCTTTCATTTGAACCCCCCACCCCCCTTACACCTCAGCTCACACACAGACATATGGATGCAGCGCACCAGTCCTTGAGCTCGGTGCAAATATCCCACTTGGTTTGTACTGTTCCAAGTGTTGCAGAGGGCTAAACTATTTCATTGCGTTAATTGGCCAGTGTCATTCCTGGCGTTTGAATAAACAGAGAAAAAGAGGGAAAGCTGAGACAAATGGCGGCTAATTAAACTGGTGCACGTGTGTGCGTGTGTAGGTGTGTGTGTGTGCGTGTGAGAGAGAGAGAGAACAAGAGTGTTGCAGAATAAGAAGCCAGCTGACAAAAAAAGGAGTGACGAAACGCCCTGGCTGACAAAAGCAACTACTTTTTGTGATGGAAACTTAAGATGAATACGGTTAGAAAAAAAAATCATTCTGCTTTCTTTGAAATCCTCAGCCTCTCTAATTGGGTTTTATTTAACGCTGACTGAGAGAGAAAGAAAAGTAATGATTTGTCACACATTAAGAGCAGGCAGATTTTAAGGTTTGGACTGGAAGTATTTTTGAGAATTGTCATTAAAAAAGAAAAGAGAAAAAAATGTGCGAATGTGTATAGTAGCGCCATCTCTCCTTCCTTGACCCTCACCGCTGCAAGCAATCTGATAAAACAAAACTGAGATGAAAACTAACCTTAACGTTAACGAAAAGAGAAGAAAAAAAAAAGAGGAAGTAGGTAGAAGGAAAAACCTTAAAATAAGCTGAGGCGTGTTTGAACTCCAACCCACAGGGGACTCTTGTTTTCAGAGGGAGCGGGTTGGTCCACCACATCATCCCCTGGGGAGATGTCCCCCTCGCCATCTCTGCTACTCTACAGTAGCTTCACCTTATGTTACAGTACCTCTCTATCCCCCCTGTGTGTGTGTGTGTGTGTGTGTGTGTGTGTGTGTGTGTGTGTGTGTGTGTGTGTGTGTGTGTGTGTGTGTGTGAGACAGACTCACATATGTGGGTGTGTACACCTATATAAACCCTCAAACACTCGCCCAGCCCCCACCTCGCTTTTCTCGCATTTGACCACTTGTCAGGCGATGTTTATGGGCCATTGTTTGCAGTGCTGATGATCATTGTCACTGGTTGATTCCATTACACATAGCCTTCTGATGGATGGGGCCTACCCTGGCGTCCACTGATATGGGTGTCCTTGACCACTGGGGCAGACGCAATGAAGTAGGCATAGAAGAGGAGAGTTGATCTTTTTTTTTTTATTAATTTAGTAGAACGGGTGTATGATACAACCACATTTTTAGGCCAAACATTGACAGAAAATACAGGTTAGGTTGCTCAGAAAAAAAAAGTTTATTTTTTTAACTTCATAATCAGCTTTATTAAATTTCAGGCACATGCCAACATCACACGATCCTGCTATTTTTCTCGAGAGACCACTGCACATTGCATGTATGAAGTACCAGTGACAACACACTCAGGCATTAGTGAAATCAGTATTATATGCAGTATACAGTACAATACATAATGCATCACAGCACCAGCCAGTCAAAATTTTAAATGTATAAAATTTGACCAGAAAAATAGGCTGTAAGTGTAAAATAATTTTTTTATTTGTTCATTTGTAAAAATGTGTGTTACAATTTAAAATCCCACTATGACATTTCCATTTTGCGTGAGTGGAGGCAGCATGACATCCATGAACAAAAAAATCGACTTATTTATTTTAATTTTGTTCTTTGTTGTCCAAATTAGTGAAAATCCACATAAAAGCTGGGTGTGATGATAAACACCTAATGGCACCTATCTACTGTTTCAGTATATTTACACATATATCAGTAACCAGTGCACACTCACTGAAGGTTGTTGCAAATGTGCATAAGTTGCCTGATTTGATTGCTTCTCCATATTAACAAAGACCAATAGGAAAATTAAAATGAAGGAAAATGCAGGGTCTTTCATCACGAAATAGCTGCATTGCTGCATCGCTTCAAACAAACTGCTTCCCTTTACCAAGTAAAGAGTTTAACTGACATGCGTAATTGAAGAGATTGATGTGTAATCAAGCTCTCTTAATGGATTTTGATGTACCCTGATTACGACCTTAATTCATATAATTAAAAAAAAGTTAACATGGTAGTTGTAGTAATTTGCGTTGCTTTACTCTGGTCTTAATTACATTATCAAAGTGTGTGTAAACAAACTGTCTGTGGTCTGGCCTCTTGCAGCGCTCCAGTGTCACAAAATTATTAGAAAATTTCTCCGCCATCTCACCGAATTAGCGCTCGCAACTCACCAAAACCGATGAGCTAGAAGCGAAGGAACCGTTCAGAAGCCACACATCACCGGCTGACACCTGCAATCACTGATGGGAGAAGATGGGCTTGGATTTACCCAGGCTGCAGCCAGGATGTAGTGTCAGTGAGGGATTGGCCATGAAGCAGTGTTGATAGCTAAAACATTTACCGTGAATCCAGCTGTAGTCATTTTTCCACACAGGCGAGGCGTCATTGATCAGGACGATATCTCATGCAGGAGAAAGTGTTAGTTAAAGGCACATGTTTAACAAGCTTCGCAGGCATTTTCCAAAAATGGTCACAGAAAGACTTTCCATTAATATTCTGAACACAGACAGAGCCCTTTTCTAATTCTCAGATCTGTCTTTTGTCAGACTGCTTTACTTAAGAAACACCTTTCTCATATCAGACAAAGTTACCGTGCGAGATTCTGCTCTTTGATGTAGAAATTAGCTCCACTTTGTGTCCTAATGATTCTTCTCTTTCACTATCATCCTGACTGCTCTGCATTTGCCCGTGTCCCTTTAAGACAATGCCACCGTGCAATAAGCAGGAAAGCCCAAGCCTCCAATAAAACTAACATTAATGGCATTGCAATATGCAAAGCTATGCTAATTTTATGCATACTGTCAACCTACATAGTGGCTGTTCTTCATTCATTTCAAAAGATATGACTGCAATTAGATGACAGCTGATTGAAATCATTTACGTTTTATGATTCAGTTACTTTTGAGAGCTGACAGTGTGTTGTACAATTCACTGACAGTATGTTTTCACTGCATGCAGAGATTAACTGCTAATATTGACCCTGATGCAAACCAACGGGTTGTACGTTTCAAACAAGCTGCTCGCTATCGCGCCGGTTTGCACGCGGTGTGTCATTTACCATATTCCCTGATTACCTGATGATTTATGCTTTATGTAATGCACAGGGAGCTTTCAAAGACACATGCGTACCATACCTTTACAGTGACTTAACATGTCTGAGACAGAGAAATTGAAATGATAGTTTAAGGGCTGCAGGGAAAAGAGAAGTCTTATCAGTTAAGACTTGCTTTGTATGTAGGATATTTTTTCCCTTCTCCCCTTGGAAGGCAGGGTGCAGTTGATGAATTCTTAAGCAGATCTTGCTGATAATTGTATTTCATAACTGTCACGCGGAGAGGGACTGTCCGCTGAGAAGCTATTTGTGTCACTGCATCTCTCTCCCTCTCTCTCTGCAGCCTCTTCAATAAAACTCAAATCACGACAGAGATTGTTAAGTCTACCTCCAAGATTATTAAATCCAAATGGAGAATTTATGGGTGACACTTCATAACAATTAATCTGAGATGCTTGATTAATAAAGTTCGCCCACCCCCCCTCCCGTCTCTCATTCTCTTCTTGTTCTTCTTCTTCTTCCTCGCCCTCCCCATCACTAAAGTTGTCCTGTTTGAGTGGGATGGAGGAGGAGGGGAAGAGACGTACGGGTGGCAGGATGGTTGTCAGGGACGACATGAGTGTCATTCTTTTTGATTAATGGAGCATTGTGACCCCGCCCCTACCCCCCCCCAACACACACACACACACACACACACACACACACTTCTTTCCCAGCATGCCCACTCTCACCTCTGCAAAGCCCCCACGCACCCACCTTCAATAACAGGTAAAAATAGATGTGGGCCAAGTTATGCTCTCCATTTGGATTCTTACTAGACATGATCTGATGGGTGGGTGGGGTGAGGGGGGGAGGAAGGACAGAAAGACAAAAACTAAATAAAGTAAAGGGAGAAATGAGAAGAGAGAAGGGAAGATGGAAAGAAGGATGGAACTGAAAATGGGGGGGTCTACAAAAAATTTAATAAAATTCTGAAATAAAGAGTAAAATGATGAATAAAGCGAAACAAAAATGGGGGCTGCTAAAAAGAAAAGGGAAATGAAAAGCAACAGAGGAGACGGAAAGACAGGATTTTTTGGAGAATGTCACCTACCTAACCTTGTCACCGTGTTAAGTCAGCTGTGATTAATTAGTTGAATGAGACTGAGCAATTAGGTCAGGAGTTTGGGTGTGTATGAGTATGCATGTGACTATGCATGTGTCCGTGTGTGTGTGGGGGTGTGTTCATGCATAACTTTTTTTTTCCCTTTTTTTTTTTTTTTTATCAAGACCCTTTCATTGCCAAACAACAGAATTTACAATCCAGGAACAAAACACTTTTTCTCCTTTCTCTGCCTCCCGCACGCCTCAAAAACTGACTGCACAAGAGTGGCTGGAGCCTGTTTGCAGCGCTCTCGTGCGCCGCTTGAATCCTACACATGTTTAAGTCGTGGAGCTGATGTACAATGTTGACCATTTTTACGCTGTTCAGTTTTTGCATCGGTAATTTGTGAGAAGAGGTCCTTGGGTTGCGATGCATAAAACTGAGGCAGAAATCTCCATGCACAAAGGTTCTGTAGTGTATTACAGCTAAACTGCGGCTCTAGATTCATTTAAAAGAACGCGAGGATAAGGAACCCTGAGATAAATCCTTGAACCAGTAAAGGCTTACAAAAGATCATATTTAACAATGATGGCTATATATTTTCCTTTTTGCAATTAAAGAGTCCCTCTGTGTAATTTAATGCTTCTTTTCAAGTGTCGGCTCCCCTGAGACTTGGCCTGTAGCTATGCCATCGCTCTTGGTGATTATCATTAATGAATGTCGGCGAGGACCATCCCTCAATGTGACTAGGGAGGAAACACAAGCCCTAATTAAAGGTTCCTATTCATAAATATATGCCTCAAACTACACAGATCGACCGGCGCTATGCACACAAGTCATGTTAATGTCAGAAAAGCACCTTTTTAAGAGCATTTTCTCCCTTAATGTACGACACACCAGCTGCAGTGACAGATTTTAGCAGCCCAAGCCCGCAGCGAGGGATCTGTGCAATTTGAGATTCGCAGATTTACATTTAAGAGTAAAGCCAAAGATTAGGATGCTCTAATTTGACACACGAGAGGACCGATGACAAAAAGGCTCGACTTCCAACTGTGGTCTTACTGTCTAACTTAGCATTAAGATATAGTTCTCGCAGACTGTTGTATGTTTTATCGCACGAGGCTGAAAGGAGCTCATTGCGCTGAGAAGTCATAATATAAAATATTCAGAAAAGTAAAATGTTACACAGGTTTACAGGATGTCATTAGAGATGAAAATAATCCTGATTGCTTGTGTACTCTCTCTGAAAATCAGTTTAATTGCTCTAAATGTGGACTGACAGCTGCTCTCGTAAATCCAGTTGGTTGTATTGTCACACCAGTTTCCCAGACAAAGCTACTGGTAATTGTTATGTGAAGAAGATAATGTTAACATTGAGGATAATATTCCACATTCTGTCTGAATGTTGTTGTTTTTTTTTTTTTCCTTCACTGACATTCGAAAACTCTTGTCGGAAAAAGAGCTCGGAGAGACAAACATTTGGCTGCTTCTCTTTCCTCCTTAATGGCTGAAAAATGCTAATTGGTGCGCACGTGTCAAGGAAAACAAAAGGCAAGGGTGGAGGAGAGGGAAGGAATGTGCATGTCAGAGAGGCTGGTATTTTGAAACGTGAAATATGTCACTTTATTCAGCTAAGTTTCGAAGGATTTTTTTTAGCAAGGTTGTTTGAGGGAGCAGGAGATCTCGTCTTTTACACTGTTTGCCTGCATAAAGTTTGACCCCTGGTGGTGTGTAACGTTTAAAAGAGAGAGAGAGAAAAGAAATAGTTTATTTTTCACCACAGTGCATCCTGATGCTCTGCGTAGACTCGGCTCGCACTCTGATTGCGCCGTAGTTAACGTAAACAAGCTGAAGCTGCTTCCTGCTCGTTCGGTTCGGTTTCTCCTCGCTGTAAAATAACACCTCGAATTCCTCCGAGACTCGAATCCTTTAATAAACTTGCATCTGTCACCGCTGCACCGCACTTCATCACATTCTTCGTCCAAACTGACAAAACTCAAAAAAGAGCCCAGGTGGGGATTACAAACCTTTAATTGCATTGTCAAAACTACAGCAACACATCATTTTTTTTTAAGTCTACACATTAAACAAGTCGTGGAAAAAGTAAATCTCTATAAAATATCAAAAACCCCTCTCCTTCACTCCATACTCACACTTGGCATTTTAATTATGCAGTCTTATCTGATAGATGTGGAGATATAGCTCGTGTCAAAGTTAGAGCCTGTTCTTTATTAATTTTTTATTATATATTCTTATATTCAGGCTGTCGATGATTGTCGGGAATCTGATAGGACCCTTCATTGATTGAAGGTTATTCAAGATTATGAGGAGAGGTATTATCATAAGCTGTGTGCTTTCGTCATTCTAAATCTTAACTTATTTGAATGGTACTAAAAGCAACGATTGCACCCCGTTTCAGTCCACTATAAATGCATTTATAAGTCCAGCAGTGTGCCCTGTGGACAGCAACAACACCCCCAACAGCAAATTTGTGGTGCAGTTATCATACTTGCATGCCAGCAGAGCCCAAACCTTTTGACATCAGAGGTTTATGGCTGCAAAATGCTTGAACGGGTAGCCAAAGGCCAAAATATGCAACGCAGCATTAATTATTTATAAATATTAAGAGGAAGGCATTAAATCTGTGCTATATTCCAGCACGATTTTTTTCAGTAATCTTCGCCATTAGCGTGATTACATAAAATAGATCCTTAAACTTAACTGATAAGCATAGATTTTTTTTTCCCCAAATAAAATGATAAATAAAAGCCTCTGGGCAACAAATGCGTTTGTAAAATGTAGACAAAGCAAACCTGTAGACTGATTATCTCAAAGCCCTTTTAGTATTTATATTTTATCCACTGATATACATTTATGGTGCCAGTGTGTTAGCAGACTATCATCTAAATACTTGTTAAAGTAACTGTTGGTTGGTTTGAGCCAATGCGTCATAGTTCAGATGGGGAAAAAAAATACAATTCGCACTTAGATTTTGTGGAAATGCACATATTAAAGTAGTAGTATCTTACTCACCGATACTAACACGCAGTACAGATATTTACTGTTTATTTTTTAATTTAGAAACTATATAAACGTTATACATTTTGGATGAAAGTTTCCCTTAAAAAACAGAATCATCAATTAAACTGGCAGAATTTAAAGAATGTTACAGCATGTGTGCTGCCAGCTTGACCCCCTGCGACATTAAATATTGCTTGCATGCTAATACATTAATAATAATAGCCCAGTAATATCTTATTCTATCACTCCGCATGATAAATGTTTTTATTTCCTATCAAAACTTCTTAAGGATGCACTGACACTGACACTGCCCCCCCCCACCCCCACCCCCAGCAGAATGTAAACAAATCGTGCTACCGTGCGTGGCTCTGACACACATTTTGTGATATTTCGCTGTAGATTTTTTTTTTCCCCCAACAATGCCCTCTGTGGTAGTGAGGATGAGGATGAGGATGATAACAAGTGGTGGGCAAGAGTCAAAACAGCACTAAAGATGATGGAAAAGAGGAAGAAACTGGAAAAGAAGACATAGGCAGCAGTAGCAGTTTGGGATTTTTTTTTTAAGCCACATGTTGTATGTGTTGTGTGCTTGAGCGCCAAATACAAATGTTTGTAACAAACTGTGAAAGCACAAAGCTCAAGGTATAATTGGATTTATTCACATTTTTAAAAGCTCTTTAGATTGTACAAAGATTTGTTAGACGGCATACCCAAATAGGTCTCAATAATAACAGAGCCTTGGTGTTGAGCTCTATTATCATTAGTACAAATTGTAATTGTAGAATTTAGAGTGATAATTATACTGTACGGAAATGGTAAACAAATAAACTCTGTGTCATTTTCCTCATAATTTCCTAATTTTTCCTCAGCGCTCTCCATGTATATGTCAGTGTGGCATATAATTCACAGATTATTTATTACTACAGGTATAGGAACAACACGGCGTTGCTAAAAGTAGCAGCATTTACTCGATAATTACGTTTGGCATTATTTGGTCATCTGAGAGTATCGGTGTTTTCAGAGTGCCTCACCTGATTTGACAACCTGCAGGACTTGTTTGCATTGCGATCTGCAGGACTGTATAAACAGCTTTGCTTTGCATCACCGTGTCAGACCTAGAAAGAAAAAAGAAGGAGACAAAAGGAAGCAAACTATAACGTATGTAGATAGACGCAGCGACTGCATGGATGTTCTCGCCCGCTCTGAGAGGCTATCTTCATGCAGAAGAGAAGGAAACAGGGTGACATGTCATTGTGCTGTCACTGTGCTGTAGTTAAATGGAAGAAGGTGCTTTGTGTATACAAGTTGCAGGGGGGGCAGGAAACAACTGTTTCTATGTTCAGCTTTTCCCGTTCACACACATGGACACGAGCAGCTGAATCACAGTTAGTGGATCTGCTATAGCAAACAATTTGGTTCATAATCTCCAAATCACAAGACACTGACTGCCTGAAATGCACTTGTACACCGAACACACTCTACATGTTAGGTGACAGGTTACAGAGAGAGGGGCATTTATTAAAATGTCTGTGTGTGTTTCAACAGGCTCTTACAATTCAGCTCTGAGGTCGCAAACGCACGTACGTCCTCTAACAAGACGAGGGAATAAGAGAAAAAGAGGGGATCTGTTTCATTAAAGAAATAATATTGTAGCGTCTCGGTACACGTATACTGTAGGGGCATTTCAGTGCAGAGATGGCTGCTGCCCTTGCCTCTTGAACTGCATGCCTCCCCCTCCCCCTTCTGGCCCCAGATCAGATCTTGCATGGTCGTCTCCTCTGTTAGCCTTTTGCTGCCCCTCTGCAAAATTCTTGCAAAAGCAAAAGATGCGGCCTTACTCGCTCATCTGGCACCAATTAAAATAAAACAATAATAATGAAAACATTATGTACTTCCTACTGCATATTTCACCATTATTGAGTTGATCCAGATTAGATATCCATGACGTCTTTATAGCTATTTAAAGTTTAGGATATATCTGAAAGTGTAAACCTCCTCAAACTTTTTTCATTATGTTGGTATTGATGCTTATTACTGTTCTTTGGTATTGGATTAGAGGAAAATACTCATCCAAGTTATGCAATTACAGCCAAATGTTTTATGGTATTGCAATAATACCTTCATCACAGATCACAGCAATGCAGTGTATACACACTAAGAAAAAACAAAGAGGTTTACTTGATAGTTAATGTCAGTAATCAGAATTATTATAAGGAGGACGGCAGATCCCACAAAATAGCAGAAGTCAAAGCTGGTTTTCCAGTAAATGTGTGGCCACGCTAGAATGGGACTTTTAAATAGTGTAGGAAATGAAACCTACTAATCAGTCTGAATAAACAGACGTACAAGTATATATTTTCCACAGCTCTATTAGCTTTCTATGAAAAGCACCATACGCTGGTGAGATGCAGCTCCTCTGTCTGTCCGCAGACTTTGAGATGGAAATATTAGTGACGTAAGTCTGCTCCATCAATCAGCAGCCAGGCAGGGACAGACAGATGTTGGGGCGGTACTTGGTATTTCTTTTACCATATAATAAGCGACCTCAGACATGTTCCCTGCGCAGATTAGGAGTTTTGCAGACAGATAGGAGGTTAGCTCCAAAATAAACTCGTCAGGAAGCAGATAACTTCTCTGCTCTGCGTAATGTACCTACTACCTGGTCACTGTGAAAACGCCAAATTACCTGAAGGATAAATTAAGAAACTCACCGGAATTAGGCAAAGCAGGAGTGGAAGTGTTGGAAGATTTTTTTTTTTTTTAATCCAGTTTCTTCCGTGATCCGGTGAAAACCCTCTGCATTATAGCCTGAACTGAAGCCCGTATAGCTGGATGAATAATAAGTCCGATGCCTGGCTGCAGACGGAGCGCGCACAGTCTGAGCTGCGCCAGATTTCATGCCATCCAAGTTGTGTTGTGATTATCACCGCACCCTCTATTAGGCTCGGTATAAAACACATTTAAGACTTTCCTTCTCTCTTCCTCACTATGCTCCCCGGCGCATGCAGCAGCAAACGGTTATATCATACTGTCTCATTAGAAATAACACTAGCCGAGTTGTGTGCTCTTTATAAACACTTTATGGTGGATAATAGTTAGGACGGAGTGTAGGCTATTAATGGAGCCTCTTGTGGATTCAGAGCCCCTCCCCTTCACCAGAAGCCTCACTTAAAAAGGTGTAACGAATCGATCTTCAGCCTCCTTTGTCCCAGTAAAGAGGTCACCAAAAATATCCACATTTTTGCAAACTTTGAGACAGAGCACTGCACACTAAACACCTGCTGAACAAATGAAACACCGCAGCATCAGCTTATCTTTGAGCTGAAAACTCAAGTGCAAACATTTCTCCAAGGAAAACCTTTTAAAAAAAAATTATAGTTGAGGCTAAAAAAAATTAGATTGTCACTGATTTCAAGCCTCTTTATGCTCGAATCTTTTGCGTTTGATGTTTCAAGATGGAAATCTAATAGTTTGCCAGGCCTGATTGGACTGTTCTCGTGGCAAATATCTTGTTGGTGCTTTTAAAGCCTTTATTTATTTTTAAATATGTTTTTGCAGATTAAAAGGCAAGCTCGGGCCATTGTGCTGTAGATAAAAGATTCCACTTGAAACTTAATTTGACTGTACGGATCTGTAGCAGTGACTATTAAATCAAATATCTCACTCAGACACACACAAACAGGCAGCACTTCAACTTTTCGAGGCACCTCTCATTCTATTGTTTGAATGCGAGGCTGCAGATCGCCTACTCGTGTGTCCAGGGACAGGACGCACCTTTCTTGAACATTGCAGGGACAGAAAGGCGTTGAAACGAAAGCCATCCCAGTGAACAATTAGAGCCGCAGATTGACAGGTGGGCTCTGACTGTCAGGGTGACGCTTGTGGAGGGGTGGAGTAAAGGAGAGGCCGGAAAGGCAGCTGGATGTGTCTGTCTATCAGTGGGAGCTGTCGGAACGCACCGCGCATCACCAATGTGCGCACATTTCACTGCGGAGAAATATCCGGGGACGCTCCTCCTTGCGCCTTTAAAATAAATAATAATAAATAAAAATCAGGATACAATAACAACATTAACCCCGGAATAGCGGCGGGCCTGCTCGCTGTCTTTTTTTTTTTTTTTTTTTTTTTTTGTGCATGTGTGTGTGTGCGTGTTGAGTTTCTGACAAATTCGTCAAGTGTCCGTGTTGACAATCGGACGGTAAGCGTATGTGAGTAGCCTATTTCTTTATCCAGTGGGTGCTTTCAGGGAGATGGGATGTGAGTTGATTGCTGCGGGGTTTCCACACGCTCACACATGACTGATTGACATATACGCAGCCCGCCTAACGTGTCACTCTTTCCTCTCTTTTCCCGATTTCCTCCTGTAGCGGAGGTTGGAGAGCGGAGCTGGCACCTGGACGAAGGGGGAGAAGAAGCACAGTAAAGATCGTAGTTTGGACTCTTCTTCACCACGGAGTGAGTTAATAGGCACGAAGAGGATCTCCGTTTTCTTCGCTCTTGCTGTTAATAGAGGTATGAAACTGTCCAGCGAGAGGGGCGAACATATTTTGATGGAAACGCGGCGAGGGGCTTCAGGCAGCTCTCCTTATCCCTGCCCGACAGACTGAGATCCGCACGGAGCTTTCCGCTAGTTTTCAGCACGCCAGCCTGCGATGAGTTCTTCTGGCAGAAGTTAAAGGACGAGGTCCCCCGATTTTTTTTCCTTTTTTTTTTTTCTTTTTCTTTTTTGCTTTAAACGATCTGCATCATTTTCCTCGCCGGACAGTCCGATAATAAATAAAAACGACCAAAAATAAACCGCAGAAACATTTCTTCACCCTGCCCGGCATCTACACTTTAACCACATCGTCCCACTGAAGAGCTGATGAACCGCTACTGGGTCTGATTTCCTCTCCCTGCGCCGGTTTCCTCTCCAGCTTGTCCGCTATTTTGATCTCTGCATGAAAAGTCCAGCGGAAAGTCTTGCAGCAGCATGCCGAGGAGAAAGCAGCAAGCGCCGCGGCGGTCAGCAGGTAAGCCCCGACTCCGCAACCAAACACTCCCCCCCATACGACAGACTCAAACACGCACATTTCACTCCCTCCCCAGCTAGGACACAAAGCCAGGGATCAGCACAGATGTGGCCCCGGACAAGTTTACGTAGCGGCTCAAAGGCCTAATACAGGACGCAATGTAAGGACACCGAGAGCGCTCAGAGACCAGGCTTCTATGGGCTATCCCGGAATTCTACCTCAAAGTGGAGTAAAAACAAATGTGAAGTTTATTTTGCACAGTTTTCAACATCCCAGTAACCCATAATAAAGTTTATTTAAAGAACCTGCAGCATAATCGCCCTTGATTGGAAACAGTAGCCTTGTTCTCAGTTTATGCAGCTATTTCTTAGTGCCAAGTTTTCCTGTTAGAAGTAAATGCGCTGAGCTGCACTTTAGATTCAAGCTTTAAATCTGATCCTCCACTACGTTGCCAGCATCCAAGTTCTCCAAACAAAAGTCATCTCATTTATACAGGCTTACGTGCTTGATGTGTTGGTGTCAGTAAAAGAATGAAAGAAAGAGGGGGGAAAAGGAAAAGTAGCGTATTTTCAGCTTGTGTTCCGCTCTGGGATTGCCATCCTTGATTTGATGCTTGATTGATCGCCTGTCATGCGACTGCCTTTGATCTATTCATTCCTGATAAACATCAGTAAATCATTCACCATAGAGACACGCATGCGCCCGGCAGCTGGACTCCCTCAAAGGATAACTTTTTGGCCCCCGCAGAGGAGCAAAGAAAAGACAAATTGAAAGAAAAGTTCTCAAGCGGGATAAATACTTTCAGTTTAATACCCAAGGGGGAGGGAACAAGGGAGGAGGGGTGCTGGGGCGTAGCAAGATCACAGGGGCATCTCAGACAGAAGAAAAGGTCCCTAAACACTGCGGGGTAAACAGGAGAGATGAGCTCTTGTGGTCACTTCAGACCTGACCTCTGTGTTCATCCTGCAGAAACAAGAAATTGTGTTTTAACTTATGTGCATCTAATATTAAACATGGATATAAAAGTGAGGAGAAGTTGCTCTGGAAGTCATTATAGGAATCTGATTGATTCAGTGTGGTATAAAAATGCAGTTTAGTGTAATCCACCAACAACTACTAATTAACTTTCCAGCGTTAGCAAAGCTGTTAATTAGCTCCCTAAATATGAAATGGAAAAATCTAATCCCATACTATGAACATGTTTTGGCCTAAGTCAGATGAAGGTGTGCCATAAAGTGGCCAAAGTTCTTTTTTTTCTTCTTCTTCTTCTTTTTTTGACAGTCTGGCCTACATGTTGTCATTAAGTTGACCAGACGTGAACTGTTCTGTGAGAGAGTCGCATGTTTGCCTGATTCCATTTGATGTCCCTGCGAGAGATGTGTGTGATTGACATGCATTTCCAAATGACGGGAAAGAGGAGCCTTTGAAGTTCATGCAGTAATGACCAAAGCCGAATAAAACAGCTGTAGAATGTTAAGCAGGCGGTGGAAATGTGAGGTTAAGCAGACTTAATCAAGGTTGTGACGGGAAGACTTTGAACTCGGTGGGGCTGTAATTTCTAATTGACGCGAGGCTTTAGTGATGATAGAGAGAAATGTGTTTGAAGAACAAGCCTGCACGGTGAAAATGAATAGTGGCGGTTTATACCTCTGCCACAGCTTGCTGGTGAAACCCCCCATAAGAAACGTGGGGTTTTGTTTCTCTCTTCCAGACTCTTCTGGTCATTTGGCTGAGCTCTGAAGTGGCCCCATTCCTGCTCAGCTTTTGAATATTGATTTGATTGTCTGTTTTTCTGACAGACACATACATCACAGGCAGTAATGGTCAGTCCCAACTTGGCAGGCTTTGTCTCAACGTTATTTCCAGTACTCGACATATGGTCAATCCAAAAACTTTAACACCTCCACTGATGTGTGTGTGTGTGTGTGTGTGTGTGTGTACGCGCGTGTGTGTGAGCCTGTTTCCTCAGTAAAATGGTGCACACACCTATAAACACAGGCTATTTTTATAATGCATTACCAGATATTTCCACAACCCAGATTTGTCACTTTGGAGTTGCACTAAAACAAAATGTTGCATATGCTCCTCAGAGAGAGAGAAAGAAACAGAGAGAGCGCGTTTCAATAGCTCTTTGTATGCCATTTCAAATGGGCTCTGTTTCATCAGTCACAGTGATGATTTTAGACCCTGTAATGGCGCTGTACCCTATCTAGTTTATGACCAGTGACAATACATCAGTGTTCTTTCATTTGGAACCGCATTACTGCATCTGTTGGTTTTGGCAGTTGAGTTCAGTGCAGAGCAATTTGAGCAGCAGAGACTTTTGCTGCAGTCATTTGTCGTCATTTTCATTTTAATTTTATCCTTTTTCTTTTGGTGG
>JAVDPK010000281.1:149048-167002 GCA_034780415.1 Cichlasoma orientale | reverse complement strand
CCTTGTTATTTTGGGCCCCCCCCCCCCCCACTAAAGTGCAGTTATGTAGATGTTTTCCTCAAGTAATTAATGAAGGCTAAACAATGCAGTAATATCAAGTAACAATAATTAAGAATGAGAACGAACAAGCATGGTAAGAGATTGATTTATAAAAACAAACCGCACTGGAAGAGCAACCGGTGTTTTTTTTTTATTATTATTATTATTATCTTTACATGAAAAAATAAGCATTTTACTGGCTTTGCCCGTGTCAGCTTGAGGGAAAACAGCTGCAAAGAGTGCACGTATTGCCATTGTGCCAGTATTGCTTTCGTTTGTGTGCAATGAAAGTTGGGCCTAAAATGATTAATTGGCAATTTAAACATCACCAGCAAGTTTAAAATTCAATGAAGTTATTTAACATTGACCAGATCTTGTATTCTGATGTGAGGCTGTTGCTGCTTTTCTCAATTTAACGCAGTAAATAGAACTTCTTTGGGTTTTGATCTGTTGGCTGGAAATAGAAAGCAGTTTGAAGATGGCACCTTGGCATGCGACTGCCTTTTTTTTTTTTTTTTTTTTGACATTTTTGTAGACAAACTGATTATTCAGAATGATTAGTTGCAAACTTAATTCTGCAATAAATGGTTTAAAAGCACACAATCAATGCTATACCCATAGAAAAGGCACGATAAGACTTTGATATTAACTTAAGCACTTATCGCTTTTTAAAGAAAGACTAGACTGTTCAGTAGCAAGGTCATGTTTAAAAAGGACAGCACATTATATATACTAGACCAAGATAACCAGTGTTTAGTTTAATTAGTAGATAGGACATACTCTACAGTATATAACATTCACGGAGAAGCCATAACTCTAGATTTGCCTTGATACCGAGGTCACAGATTTGATTGCTGTTTGGAAATTAATAGTATTGCTGCATGTCTGATCTTGCTTTTAGTTTGCCAGCCGCGATATTAAATCAAACACTGTCACTCTAAGTAATGAATCTGTCAACTAATCATTCAACACGTCAGTGTGATTACAGTGTGACACCGTGTTAAATGTATTCCTCAGGAGTTAAAAAGGTCTAGCTTTTTTAAAAAAAAAAAATCTTTATTGCCTACCCTGCACCGCGTTCACTTTTACTGGCTGAGGCAAGCGAAAGAGGAAGAGGGAGCACACTGTGAGTGACCAATCCACAGTGAGCTGAGCAGGATGCAGCTCCATAACTGTCTGTTTTCAGTTTCTGTTCACTGTTAAAAGCACAAGTTTAGAAATATTTGATCCTGATCCTGATCCTGATCTCTTCTGGCACCAGAGCGATCAGTTCCCGTGCTGACAGAATTAGTGCAGGTCATGATGGGAGAGAAAGATGCTCTTGCACTGTTAAACGTGGCTGCGTGGAAATGTGGCCCCTTTCAGAAGACAGTAATTGGTTTTCCTTTTCTGCACTCTTGATAAATACGTAAGGTAACTGAGTAGGTTTGACTATGCACCTAATTAGAAGTTTAGCGCTCTAAACATAAATCACTCAGGTTGTAATCACAGACTGTGGATGCTGTTCATTTTTTTTTAATATGCATCATTCAGCGTCCTCTGTAAACTAACTTCAGTGCTATATTTTAATGATTTCTTTGTAGCTTAGCTCAACACATGTTTAATTAAAGCACCATGCAGCATTTGGCTGCACTGAAGCCACAATGAGCTACACACAGATTAAACAGGATGCACACACATTGCCTGGCCCTGTGAGCTTCTTCACTGACATCAGCGGCTGCCTTCTTCTCTCCTAAATAGATTGCCCTATGCTGCCACTATCTCTGCCTCAAAAGGAGTCTCTTAATTATGACTCGGGGGGTGGGGCTTCCCTTCTTCTTGACGGCATCGTTAGCTGTGGTCCCTAATTATCCAGGTAGCTGACAGATCAGTGACAGGTCCACCGATTACTGCTGACAAATTCAGCAAGGTGTCAAGTCTGCAAGCTGCCTTGATAAAATCAACTCAGTATTACCCACTTCTCATGTCCCCACCTCAGTTGTTCAAGTGTAAACTCAACAACAGCTGAGTTGCTCTGAGTTTGCCTGCAGCGTCACGTGACGAATCAAAACGTGCTGGTGACAAAGAAGCTGTTGTATAATCGTGGTTAACTCAACTTAAGTAGCCGTGCAGTAGGCGGTATGGGGTGTTTCATAGTTTAATGAGAATGTGGCTTTCTGCGAGTGTGAGAGATTTCTCTTAATGCTTTGCCTTTCTCTCTGATCTTTCTGCTAACAGCTTTTTGGTTTGTTTGACAGAACAGGAACAAAGTTCCAAGCCGAGCAGCATTAATGCATTTTGTTGTTGTTGCTTGGCATTGTGTTCCTCTGCAGGAATTTAGCTCACGGCATCTGTCAGCTAAGAAACGAGCACCGAAAGATGACTATTAGAACCTTATGTTAGTTTTATCGGGATGCTTCTGATAAAGGATTTAATGACATTTGTCAGGGTTTGAAGCAGTGCTGAGGGAAAAAAAATATTTGAAGTGAAAAGTGTGTAGATGAGAACAGAGCACGTCGGTGTGTTTCTTTCTGTGTGTGTGTGTGTGCACCACTCTGCATCACTGGGCAAGACGAGGAGTTTGTTCAACCCTGCACGTGGGGGTGTGTGTCTGTGCATGTGTGTGTGTGAATGTGAAATATTCAGATCCTGTGATAATGCAGTGTAGGTAAAGTGTCATTAACAGGTGACATTGACTGAAGGAGTCGGTGGATATATTTGCTATCCCGCACTCTAGTTTCATTTGCATGTGGTGTCAGACTCGGTAGGCCTTCAGGAAATCAAAGGCACACACTAATACACACACTCACACAGCTCCGTTCTCTGTCCTCATCTTCGTGGAGGTTAAGTGACAAATGAAGATCGATGACTGCTCTTATGGAAAAGAGGGTTGAATTGAAAATATGTGGGAATTAGACTCGCCAACCGAGTGAAGATGTAAAGGCATTCAGAGCCGCAGGCGCGAGGTAAAACTATCCCGAGCTTAATGAGGTTCAGAGGAAGCAGGAAACCTGGGTTTTCACTCAAGCACAACACGAGGAGCCGTGACAAAGAAATAAAAGAAAAACAAGGTCATCTTTACAGGAATAAAACCCCTCTCTCTCTCTCTGAAATACATCCTGCCCCTATTTATTGTTTCTGCGCCTGTTTTGGATTCATAAAGATATCTTGGCTATGATTCAAAACAGCTGCAAAACAAAAGCCGCAATGTACAGTAGGGATGTAAAACATTAAGAAGAAGAATAACAAGAATGAAACCATTCACAGGACTGGTCCTCGGGGGCTTAGGGCACCAGTTGCTAATTACTGTGATGCATACGCATGACGGAAAAGTTTTCCTGCTAACCGAGAAAAAAGAAAGCAAGCTGTGAGTGAGTGGACAGGCAGGGATAACGTCTGTGGATTCCCATATATGTGTAGACTACTTGAAACATCCTCATAAGCAACAGAATTGCCAATAAATCCCAAAACAACATATACCAGTTTTGCTTTAGTAGGACAGATGGTACAAAAAAATATATATATATTTTTGCAAGACTTTGAAGAGTGCCAAATAACTTTTTGAGAAGGTGGGAGTGGCAGAGGCACAAATCAAACATGTGACGTTCATGCAGGAGACCAGGTGTGACTATTAATGTTTTCAGGTGTTTTTGCACTTTGGTTTGATTTAGGCAACTTTAATTGCTTGTATAGGTTTAGGCATCAAAACCTAACCAGATTTGGCCCTTTCACCAAGTTAAACCAAGTTTCTATTTCTTGGTTATTAGGGTGCCAGGACATGATTGGTTGCCTGAATAGTAACAACGGTGACGCCCCCATCTTTCTGAAAAGTTCAGAGACTTCACACGCGCTGATTTATACCATAGCAAGCAGTCCCCTATAAACACAGGCCGTATAAAACCCCTGTCTTGATTGTGGCAATCAGGATTTATGGACGGAGCTGCAACTTTCTTGAATTGCCGTTAACAATTAATCAACATTTTTTTCCCCTTATTAACAGTTTTCTCTCAGAAAATAGTCAAAATAAATTTCACAAAGGCCAAGGTTACTTCTTCTGCTGTATTTTCTTTATTTAGTCAGCAATGAAAAACATCCAGTTTGCTCTCAGGTATGAGAAAGAAAACCAACCGTGTGCAACTGAAAACCACATTTTTGGGGGAGTTTTTGTTTTAACAGAAAATACATTTTTTAAATCAAAATAGTTGCTGATTTTTTTTTTTTTGATTTATTGATTTCCTGCAATCAATTCTTTCATTTCCACATTTTTAAGAAACTGGGAGTTCCATTTAATAGGTGTAATTGTAAACTGCTGAAAATCCCTGCCATCCCTGCAGCAGACCCCGTCAGACCCCCAGAGTGGGCCAGCTGCATGTACTTTTTTCTACACAACATTATACTCAGTTGTACTTTGTCACTACCTCCGATAACTCTTGCAATTAAAGAAGCAGACAAAGAGAACTGGGCTGAGTGTAAAGGAGGCAAAAAAGGATGCGAAACAAAAAAAGAAAGAAAAATGGCCGGCGGTGCCTACAGGACGATGGGAGGTCCCGGGTACACTCAGAGGTCATTGTGTACTCAGGGGAGCACCTGTCTACCTCCACTATAGTGTACACATTGTGCTTTGTGTGCTTTGCGTGTTTTCACTGTTTCCCCATATCTTTTAGTGCACAACAGTCTTATATGCCCAAGTTAATGAGTTGCTTTAGCGTGAATGCGTGTTGCATCACTGATTGATTGATAACGCATGCTAGAACATTGCTGTTAGAATGACAGTGTTGTCTAAAGCAAAGAGACTTTATAGATCCTCTTTTGCATTTTGCTGCGGCAATCTTGGAAATTACTTTGCAACAATATTTCCCTTTAATCTCTACTTGATATATGAGAAATTGCCACGGCGGCGGTGCCCGTTGCTGTAATTAGGTGATCATGTGAGAGATAAAACGGGAGATACATGACCATAGTGAAAGTTCCTCTCAGTGCTCAGTCAGTCCCTTTTTGAAAAATTTTTTTGTAGGGGTTTTTATCCGATTTGCCTGGCGATTCTATACATGCAATTGTGCGCTTTTGTGACTATCGAAATGCGAGATAATGTAGACGATGCTTCTAAATAACTGCCCCGAGGTGTTTCAGTATGGCTGCTCAATGACAAGACTCGCTGCTAGAAGGGCTGTGTCTGATTCACAAAATTAAACAAAAGCTGCTTTAAAAAAAAAGAAGAAGAAGAAGAAGAAAAAAACAGTGTTGAGGTGAGTGAGTGACCTCCAGATGCCCCGTACTCTGTAACCTTGAAGTAATGGTGCTTCTGTTAAACAGCCTTGAACATCTGGGTTGAAAAGGGGTAGGTGAGAGAGAGAAGAAGACAACAGAGGCACTGAAGAAAAGGTATTAAAAGTGACAGATGAACAAGACTTGGGAAGACGCTCTCCTGCAGCAGCTGTGACTGCTGCCATTGCTCTGACAGGTGTCAATTAAGAATTACGGCAGAGGCCCTGTAGTCATTTTTTTCCTGCCCAGCTGTCTGTCTGTGCGCCTTTTTGAGAAATAGCGCTTTACCCTTGTCACTGCCTTAGCACTTAGCCACAGTCACCCCAGAAAATGAGTGCATTGGCTGGCACTCTAATCAATACCCAGTGTATTAGCAATTATTTTGCCCATTGATTTATGTTGGGGCAGCAACTTCCAATGTGTTGTTATTAGCTGCTGATTATATGTGCCTGTGCAATACTGCAAGACATGCACATCAGCGCACACACTTTCTCTGCTACTATTAGGTAGATACAGTTTAACCTTAGAGCCAAGTACACGTTTAAGGATAAAAAGACAAACAAATGTTGTTAATTATTTCAAGATATTTAACAGGTTAACATAATTGTACTTGCGTCGTCTTTTATGGATGGGCAATAAGCAAGGTTTTGGCTGTGACTTATTGTTGTGAAGTAAATGCTGATTGCACAGTGTAGTGGGTAGGGTAATGACACCACTGGTAACTTGGTTGGTTGCTCATCAGGCTGGATTTCACTGGTTATGAAACAACTTGGGGTACAAAGAAGGCTCGATTCCACAGACAGAACAGGAAGAAGAATCTGTTTGATGAGGGAGGCGATGAAGGTGAAAAGAGGCAGGGACAATAAACAAAAAAAGAGTGAACCTCAGATGGTCATTTGCTCACTAGAGAGAGCTCTGAGACACGAGAAGGTTTACAAGCAACATTCAGTTGGAATGAAATAGATTCTTAAATGGCTAAAATATGCCAATTTATTAGCCTAATGCAAGTGGGTGTTTGAAAACAGAGAGCAATCTTGCAGCAGTTGTATGAAGTCGGTTTCATGGCTTTTTTTTTTCCGTTATTCTAATTCAGCGAGGAAAAAGCACACGAATAAAAGCTTATTGCAGAAGTAATTCACCATTTTGTTCCTAGATGACTTCTTCTCTCTGGCAGATCTTTTTTGGCTAAAATTATTTCAAGAGTCCTAATATGAGAATGATAGAAAACGGCTTTGTTCTCAGATACCCCAGGGGATAGTAAAAATACTAAACATATTCTGCTCCAGTACAGTGGGAGCGTTTGTGCCTCCTCTCTTTGATATATCGCTGCAGAATAAATACATTGTGGTATTTACAGACATTTGAAGCCATCGGACTTCAGCCAACAAGATGATAATTATGAGGTTTTTTTTTTTTTTCTTTCACGTCATCTTTCTGTTTAACTTTGGTATACAGCAGTGAACTGTTGTTTTAAAGGGTGCATCCTGACATGCTAACACCGGCTATACCAGCGGTCTGGTGAAGAGTAATAGGAAATATTTCAAGGTGGGAACCATTGCAGTGCATCAGCATATAAGTCAGCAAATCCATATCAAGTCTATTATAGCAAAAATGCAAACATAGCTGCAGAGCGTGGTCGAATCAGCTCTTCAAACCCAACTGTAAAGGCTGACAGAAGATTTGTCACTGCTTGATTAAAGACTGGTCAGGACTTTGAACATAATCAGACCTCCCTGTAAACATCAGGAGAACATTAATTAAACATATGTACTCGAGCTTGTGGTGAAATGTCTCGTTTCCTCCACTGTGTAGAGCATGTTGTACTAAAACTGGCAAGAACCACTACTCTACATCACCAGAAGACAGGTACTTGTTTTTATAGCGATTGATAAACGCTGGCCTCAGCATGTCCGAGCAGCAGCCGGTGCAAGTGGACAAAAGTCAGGGGGCGGAAATTTCTATCCCCCGAGGAGTGTTTATGTAACCGATAACGTGGGTTGAGAAGCAATGAATGTGATTTTTTTGGACACTAGTTTACTGCAGATAAGCCATCTGGGAATGGATACAGTTAACAGATGACACTTTGTCCTTGAGAGCGGACGCCGAGGAAGGTCACGCTGCAACCTTGTGTAGTGCCACGGCCATCTCTCTTTCCTCCCTTTACCTCTTCATCTTTATCTCAACCTACTCCCTCTGTCTTTCCTTCTATCTGCTGTGTTTTGGGGGGGATTACTGGCCCCCTCTCTCTCCCTATAAGCCTTTTCTCATCTTCCTATCTGTCATCAATCTCTATCTTACTGACTCAATTCTCCTCTACCCCGCTCATATTTTCTTTCATCTTCCTCCCTGTCTCTCGCCCTCATCTATCGCTCTCTCACCGGATGCTCAAGAGTCAGTGAACTGGTTACAAGAACATGAACTCGACATCTAAAAAGGAGAGTGTAATACTCTCCTCTTTCAGGCCCGCTGGCCTTGTTCTCATATTTCAAGACTCTGTTTTTTTTTTCTTTTCTCGATATTCTAATTTCAGCAACATCCTGCAGTCACACTTGTGAGTTGCAGAAATCCAAAAGTCACAGGGTAGTAAAGACTTGTGTCATGTTCTTTGAAGTCTAAACACATGACTATCACATATTTTCCAAGAGCACTTCCTATTAAGCAGACAGTCTTTCTATAAAACATGTTGTCTAGAAAAGGAAAATCAAAGCATGTTTTTTTTGGTGTGCCACGAATCATTTTTTTATCTGGTCCTTTCATTTAAAAGAATCCCAGTGACCACAAATTGCTTGGGCTTACACAAAGTAATCACTTAACAGTCATCAACTTCAGTGCACCACTTGATGGGCAGTTGAAAGGGGATATAATGTTTCAGAATCCCAGTCAATTCAGCAACACCACATGTTACCCCCTGAAAATTCCTCCCAAATCTTCCCAGAGCCGCTGTGCTGTCTCAGACGGTGACAGTCGCAGGGGGTATAAGCTGTCCCTCTAAGTCGTCTGTCTCAGAAAGAACAGCAGGAGGCCTCTTGTACAACCTCCTCCGTCAGTGTGTCTGTTTTGTCAGTCAGTCCTTCACACACCAAACCGACTGTCTGTCTAACTCACTGGCTGGACGTCCACCCGAGCATCTGTTTCTGATCACCCGTCTCTGTGTATGTGCCTGCTCGAGTGATGATCCCAATGCTGACCCGTTTACCTGTCTGTCTCTGGTCCATCTGCCTCTCGTCTCTCTCATCGCAAAGGCACACGATGCCAGGACTGCAGCTACGTCAAAGTAACAAGCCAGAAAGCATGTTGACACTGAGCGATGCTTGTATGATGCGTCCGCGTCGACATTGAACTTTGACATAAACGCAACAAAAAGACCGACGTGCTGTCTGCTGGAGCCGCCTCTGAAATACGACCTGACTTATTTATTAAGTGCTCACCCGAGGCTCCTAACATGAGCATTAGTGGAACTAGTAATGCAACTTTACTGAAATTTTATGGGAATACATTTCAGTTTGTTTTAGATAACCAAGGCTGACTCTCCTGTTCAAAATTCAAAAACAGTTTTTGTCAAACTCCTTGTGATCTGATGCCCTGTTTTTTGCACGACTTAGGCTATAAATAGATTTATGAATACTTATTTTTTTGGTGTTATTCTCATAACAGGAGTACATAAATATAAAACCTATATTATCAGAAAATAAATAGATAAAAGGGACTATTGGATTCCATCAGTAAAAGTTTAAATTAAATTGCAATTGTTTTTGTTTTGTTTTTTTTTTTGTTTTTTTGCATTGCTCTGTTTTAAAAATAAATTGTATTTATGTTAATTGCCCAATCTTTTTTCTTCTTCTTCTTCTTCTTTTTTGTACTTTTGTTTATTTTGAGTGCTCTTACTTTTAATTGCAGCTTGGCATGCTGTGTACTGCTTTTGTGAAGCACTTTCTGGCAGTAATCTATAAGAAGCGCTATATAAATAATTATTGCCCGCCTGCTTATTTGCTAGTGCATTTGCTACAGACTCATTTATAACTGAACAGTCAGTAACAGCGCTTGTTATGCTTTTAGGTTCGTTTTATTGCCACTGTTTTTAAACAAAGTCAACATACGGGCTCGTTTACATTAACAGGATCTCCTCTTTGTCTCTGCTTACACCCAAACACTGCAATACAAGCTCAACAGTTTATGTAACTATTTCCAGTCGAAGGAGCCAGTAGCATTAGAGCGGGTAGAAAGCATTCATTGCTTAACAGGACTTTTATTGTGACACATTTGCAGGCATGTCATATGCAGCCGCGCTGGCCTTCAGCGTTTGCAACAACCACGTCTCCGGACATTGTCAGAACTCCGGCTTGTAACTGACTACCATTTTTTTTTTTATTTAACTGCAATATGGAAGTAATTTATCTGTGATTGTTACTTTCGATACCTAAAGCATATTTGGCCTTTTTGGATACGGTTACTGTTTACACCTTCTATGCACTCTGGATTTAAAAATGTTGGACATACAGTAAAACCAGTTTAAAGTTGGTTCTTGATACCCACTATAATGTCCCCCTTTTGGATGCTGTCTATCTAAGTTAGTTTCATTTGACGGAATCAAATTCTATTTTCTGTCTTCCCATCTGATTTGGCTGCTGCTTCACCTTGGTGAAGGTCTGTGTAATATAGCTGTCGTCTTCCTGAATAATTACAGCGTTTTTGGAGCTTGAATCCAAAAGTCCAAGAATGGCCACATTCCCAGTTTTATAGTGTCTGTGAGTAATTTCTAGGTAAATGTGACACACTTTTTTCCTCTCCGTCTTCATTCCATTCCTTATATTTTGCACCTTCCATTTTCCCGAACTGAAAATAGACCAAGAGCTGTAAGAAAACATTGTCATATTAACTGGGACGAAGGACCAACAGTAGGGCATCAGTTAAAATGCGCTTCACTAAACAGACTGCTTGATTATTGAAAATGTAACGCATTGCAAATCTCACAGTTCAATTTAATTTAGTTTGAGAAATGACAAAATTTGGAAGTCGCCTGATTTCGTCTCCATGCGTGTTTCCCCCAAACGTAGAACCTGCTGATGGAGCAAATATGTTCTCCTTTGATTGTGTGAGTCTGAAATAAGTTAGTTACTCAAGATGTGCGCTGCCAAACTACAGAGGTAAAATGACCACAATGCAGCTGCTGTGAAACCAAAGTTAATTAAACATTAGATCCTATTTTTTGCCTGTCGAGGGAATAAAGACATGTTTTTAGCAGACTGTACTGTGCATGTCGGGGATGTTTAATTAAAGTTCCTCAAACTAAACAGGATCATGGAGCAGAATGGCCTGAACTGATTAACATCACGTACATCAAGGTCAGTCAATTACCCCATTACCTCGTTAGACTCTCCCCTCCCCTCAGTATTTATATAGTTAGCCACCCAGACAGACAGACGTGATTAGGCTGTTGGGGAACCTGCTGAATTTCAGTTAAGGAGATTTGTACTTGGATACTGACCCTCTTTATGAGAAAATCGTGCATTCATGAAACCGCCTTTTCTTTCAAGAGCTGCAGTGAGTGCAGCTTTTTGCTGAGCAGCAAAGTGATCTCTGCAGATTTTACCAGCTAATTCATAAAAATGAAACAAAGAGGTGTGAGTAAAGTCGGCGTTACATGCATCTGAGTCTGTTTCAGAAAGAAATCCACTGTTGAAGTATCACTGTTAAGTTGTAGGAACATATTTAACACTAAAATGCTAATCGTATTTATTCAAACAGTTAAACAGCGAAGGTTTCATGTGTGCCAGCTTTCAGCTTGAGAGGGAAGCCTGTCTGTGGAGAAGTTAGTTTAAAAAAGATATTTGTGTTCATGCTTTAAACTGTGTGAAAAAATACCATTAGCTTTACAATGCCAGGCAGCAGACCTACTGTTGAAGCACTTCTGATGGCACAATCCTGAGCGGGTGGAAATGTGCGCCCCTCCTCTGGATATTTGGGATCTATTATGTATGGAGGAGCTGAGTGTCTACAAGACCATGGCCAGAGAGCTAGACAGGACAGAGCAAGGCACTATTGTGCATGTGCTTGTGTGTGAGGGGGGGAAAGGGGGCAATGGAAGGAGGGGCATAAAGGGGTGAAAAAAAGAGGAGAAAAAGAGACTGACAGTGAACAAAAAGAACCAGAGAGGAAAGAGGGGGAGGGATATGAGGGAGTGGAAAAAGAGGAGGCAAAGCAACAGAGGAGTGAAAGAGAAATGACTTGAGGGGTTGAGGGATGGAGAGAGGTGAATAAAGCGAGAGAGAAAAAGTATCAAGGCAATGAAGAAGAAAAAACAGAGACAGAGAGACAGTGAAAGCAGTTGGGTAGCGGAGGGGAGAGAAAGAGGGGAGGATGTCACCCATGGCTGCCACTCATCACTCACTGCTTAATGACGCAGTTTTTTTTTCTTCTTCTTCTTCTTCTTCTTCTCCTCCCGCTTCTTTTCTGTGGGAGAGGGGGGAGGAGAGAGTTTGGCCCGCACCCTATCAAACGGGGTCATACAGAGTTCACAACCTCCAGGTGGGACTGTCCTCCTCCTCCTCCTCCTCCTCCAGGGAAATGTTTGCGTGCCTGTGCGACTGCCTGGCGTTAGTTTTGAAGATTATCTCTGGATCCGAAGATATTTTTAAGAATTTTTGAAGATAAAATCTGGATAGACTGGGAGTCACAGTGAAAATTAGGGTTGGGACGCTTATATTGAAAAGCAAGGATTGGAGTGAAATTCTGATTTCCTTGCCCGACAGTTGCAAACGCCTTGTGCAGAGTTTGTCTTCTTCTGTGTTTATATGTGTGTATATGCTTAAAGCATGTGTGTTTGTGTGTGTATAAGGACATGTTTGTTTGCAGCAGAAGCCTCTCTTGACTGTCTGCTGCTTCCTGCTGGGACCGGCTTGAGTTTTGATTTCGTTTTGTGTGCCGGGTGTGTGTGTGCTTAGCTCAACTTGTCCTCTCACTCATTCCTGTTTCTGGGAAGCATCAGCCGTTTAAAACTCAAATGGCAGGATTTTTTTTTTTTTCCTCTCCCCTCGCTCTCCTCCTCACACCAAATTTGGGGAACAGCTGGGGCGGCCATGCCGATGATTTGTCTCCTTCTACCCGTCCTCCTGACAGGTTGAGAGCATGCACGCACGCACAGACACTCACTAATAGGCACGCACACACACAATTAAACATGCTTTCAGTATCACAGACAGACAGGCACAAACACACATAAACACACTCGCACAGACACAAAAGTAGACCCAGCACAAGAGGCCATGTTCTCAGGATGCTGCCAAAACACTCTGATTTCCTTTAGCCTAGGCGGCCATACATCAGCTTGGGGCCTCCCAGCCCGGATGGCAGGGGCTGACAGAATGACATGTGTCATTTATCAAACGAGGGGCGCCAGACCTCAGGAAAAGAACAGACCGCCTCATGACAAAGCCCCCCCAAGAGCTCTCCTCCACTTGCAACGAGGGGAGTGTGTCATGGGGTAGACACTGACAAATCTACGGAGATAGAACACACATGGATGCACGCTGACACCAACACGCAAGCGGAGGAAACGCACACTGAGAGGCACTTCCAGCTCCCATACAAACCCACTGATCACATATTATACTCAAGCTGCTTTGTGGATTTAAAACACATTGTTCGCTTGTGTTTAAAGAAAGAAAAGACTTTGATAACACGAGTAAAAAGAGAAAAATCTATATTTTAGCAGGCTGGAAGTGGATCTACAAACACACATACCCACACATACACCCACATATATGTTTCCCTCGCAGCCAAAGAAGCCCCAGCCAAAGCTTCTCCTGTTGCCAGCAGCAGACCCGTTCTTCTTAATGAACGCTCATTGGCTGCTGAAAGGAACTCTCTTAGCTGGCAATGCGGCTTCATCTCCTTGCTTTCATATCTGTGCCACCACATACACACAATAACCCATTTTTTCTCCTTCATTATGTCTCCCTCTTCCCTCTCTCTGTCCTGATCCCCCTCCACCTCCTTTTACTCTTTCCATAGCCTGTTCATTTGTCTTCATAAGCCTAATTTATTTTCTCTGCCAGATGCGAGCTGACAGCCATCAGTCACTCTCCCACACATACTGACGCACACACCTGACCTCCTGACATGGAGACAAATACACTATGCGCAAATGCACAGCTCTTTTCTCACTTTTTTTTCATTTGCCCTGTCTCTATTACACACACACACACACACACACACACACACACACACACACACACACACACACACACACACACACACACACACACAGGCCATATTACCTCACGCTGCTCTGAGGTAAGCTCTGCAGTCACATACCCTCTGTTTTACCCCTGTCCTCCACCCCCTCCAACCCCCAAAACCCTCCCATTAACATTACTGAAGATGGATGCGTCTTCATAGCGGAGATTGATTGCGGATATAGAGTTATGGTGCCATTTATGTGTGTGTGTATGAGTGTGTTAGTGTTAGATGGAGGGCACTTTGGGAGGCGGCGCTGGGAGCTGAAATGCGAGGGAGGCAGGCTTTTCTCTCGTTTCCAGAACCTTCCAGCCGTTCGTTGTCTGTCCGCAGTCTGATATTGTGCTCTGTTGAAGGATTGCTTCCTCTCTTCCTGCTTCTCTCTCTCTCTCTCTCCGACTATGAAGCCGTTCATAACCATTGTACACACACATACACACACATACACACAGGCATGCATGCATGCTCACACAGACACAATTAGGGTGAGATGGCTACTAATACTAGTCCACTTTGAAAGCCCCCTACATAATTTACTGACTTTCTCCAGGGACCCTTTCTCTACCCCTAATGCCCCCCCCCCCCAATCATTTCGTCTTTTGTCACTTTATTGCTATGGTCATCAGGAAGAGGGAGAAAAAAAGTCCACACAAGCACACACACACCCTGCAAACTGCTGTGTGGTTCAGCTTTTTCTTTTGTTATATATTTTTTTGTTACGCTTCTATGCTATTCATCATGCTTAAGTCCTAAACTAGTGTTGAAACGAAACAGTGGAACTTTGTCTAATGGAGCGCCAGACTTCAGCACTAACTCGTCACTTGAGCAGACAGAATGAAGAAAAAAATGTGGCGATGCATAAAGGATAACGGTTTTGATGGTGCACAATTGCTGGAATTTCCCTGGTGACACATGCAGTTAAAAGCACTAAAATGTTTGGGGACATTTGCTTGTCCTGAGCAGCCTCCTGCCCTGAGGGTTTGCCGTCCTAATTAAATTCCCTAAAGTGACTTTAGGGTTTTTAAAGTTATAATTTCTTTGTCTGTCTGTGTGCATGTTGGGAGAGGATATGTAAGTCAGGTCTCTGAGGTCTGGTTCTTACAAAGCCCTCTGCATTACTGTGTTCTGAGCGTCTTGCAGAGACGTAGACAAGGGCAGAAAAGAGCTGATGAAATATTTTGATGCAGCCAGAGAAAATAAAGTGTGTGTGTGTGTGTCTCACCTCACTGTCTTATACTAGACTGTTAAAAAGTTTTAAGCTCTGCTCACACAGCACTATAAAAGACAAAATTTGTTATTATCAATATGCTGGCCACAATCAGGGGCTTTGCTTTATACTATTTTTTTATCTCAAGTTTTACTTTATGCGTCACACACAATAGGAGTGCATTTAGAAATGCACCGCTTACATTTTTCTTGGCCGTCTGGCCTGCTAATGCCAATTTTTGCCAATTCAGGTTTTCTTTACACGGCAAATACAAACACACATCAATCTTTCTCCTATGCAAAATTGTATTTTCATAATAAAATGCATTTTTAAAACTTTATAATTTCCCCTAAACTGCACTAACTTACAGGATCTATTGTACTCCCCCTGAAACAACTGAAAAAGTGTTCTTCTACTGGAAAGCGGTATAAATAATTAACTGAAAATGATGCACACCTGCTTTTACCTGAGATTTTACCTTACCAAACAAGAGCAACAGCTTTTATACAACAAAACAAATGTCAGATACAAAAATACTTACATCATTTTCCAGTATGTTTATAACTTCAACAGATAACAGGACATCCACCCTTTTCCCTTATTCAGTCGTCTTTCCCTCCTTCGCTTGTACGGAGGCTGCTGGCTGACTGAGCTCTGGGGAGCTTTAGCTTTAGCCTCTTTACCTTTATTAGTATCCATGTGGAGCCGGGTGAGGCTCATTTATGTCTCATTAGATTTGCTGTTAGGAATGTTTTCATGCTGACGCCCCCACAGTTTACTTTCCTGTCTTTACTCACGGTGCTTCCATCATAACGGCACGTTAGCATGTGGCTGTGAGCGTACGCACGACTATTCGCCGGCGCCGCTGTACCCGCGTTGCACACACATGAATTGGACCGGCTCGTAATCGGACGCGTGGTGTCAGAATAATCCGAAAAACAAGTTTCCAACTGGGAAAATTCACATGGACACTCTTAAGTCATGGACTAAAACAAATAAAATTGCGGTGCGCGATTTGCCAAGTTGCTGGTGTCATACATAAATTACAAGCTTTTGATTAATGGTGCAAATTCACACATAGCACGTAATTTATATTTTTTGCTAACATATCATTTGTAATCCACTAATTGCTAGCTGCTGTCCATGCACAGTTACATAGATTAGAAAAATGATTTATTAGCAGTAACCTGGACAACAAGTGATGGTGAATAGTACTTGTTTATCACATACCTGTTACAGCTTTTATGTGTTGAGCATACAGCCCATCTTCCTGGTTGCATCCATATAAACACAATGAAGTCAGAAGAACAACGTCCCAACTCAGAGCCATCCAAAGTAAATGAACGCCCTGTTAGAAACGAGTCAATGATACAAATAATTTGTTTCAAATAAACTGTTTGTGCGTTTTCTCCCTTTAGCAGCTAAGCCAATTTGTTGAGTGTCCGTTTTCAAGTAATTAATGAAACTGTGTACATTTTAGAGAATAAAATGTAAGGGATGCAGTAAAACAGCACAGTACAGAAACCAGAGTAATCGTCAAGTGTATAATGTTCCTAGCTGTCTACCTTGTGCAAGGTTAGCTTATTGGCTACATCACTTCACCAGCTACCCCTGCAGGCTGTCGCTTCATCACATATCTGTGGGAAAATGTTTTGTGAAGACAAGCAAATGAATTTTTCTTTACCACTTTCTGGGGTTACTGGGCCATTAGGGTGCTTCTTCTCCTTTGCTCTCTGCAGAGACTGAAGGATCAGATTCATGTAAGTGTGTGTGCTTACGTGTGCGCGTGTGTGTGTGCGCGCGCACATTTTTTTTTCTCTTCCTCTGTGTTTCCTTCTTCATGTTTTGTTTCTCGGCAGTGTACAAAGTGGATGGCCTCTGTAAATTGAGGGGAGGGGTGACAGCACAGAGAAGGTTGATTGATGGCATATTGTGTAACCGGACTGAGCTAGACCAAACTGGTTAGGTGCTGACCCTGTTTTGGCCCTGTGCCCTTTTGGTTTCTTTCATTTTTTAAGATTCTAGCTCTTTTTTTCTCACTCTTGCTGTACCTCACTGTCCGTCTCTGTTACTTGCACACACTCAGATATACACTCAGATATACACAATACATAAATACAGACTTCCTCCTCGTGCTTCTTCTCCTCGAGCTCCCCTCATCTTCATTGTTGCACTTAAACTCGTTGTTGCTATCATTCTTCATCCGCTGTTTCCTTTCTTCCTTCCTCAGCCCGCTTTGTTTGTCAGCGCTCTTTCACGACAGGTTTTGTCCCATGAGTCATTTCATCAGGGTTCATTTTACAGCCCTTATTCATACATTCTCTGTCAAAAGCCACCTTCAAGAAACACGCCAAATCCAGCGCTGCCTCTGATCTGCTGAAACTTCCCAGTCGCCAACCAGTTCTTGCCCACAGAAGAGCTCGTCAGCAACCTTGTTTGACAAATTTAGGAGAGTTAACCTAAACACTGGGCACACTACTTTAAACTGTGTTTCATCCTGTTTTTTTTTTTTCTTTCCTGCAATGATTTTCTGCCTCTGTTCTCCACACAACCATAGTGATTTATGGTAATTATCTATCTTTGGGGTCATCCATCAACTGGTTGTTGCTAGGCAATGGTAGCAGCTGTTGTTTAGTCGGGGGAAGCTCCGCTGTCAGGGGCAATGCAGGTGAATTCAAAAGACGGCGTCTATGAGGAAAAGACGAAGCTGTGTTATTTCACGAGCTTGTTAGTTTCGTGCTTCATTCTTTTTAGATTTAAACAGAACACCTCTTTGTCAAGCAGTGGCCACCCCTGATTAAACAAAAATTGAACAGCTGCAGGAGATTAAAGATATGCGTCGTCCCCAGAGGTGTACATTGCAAAAGAGGATTAAGACAATGCAGGTATTTAAATTTTCCAGAAGGTCACGATTCAAAATGGAGCTCGTTTATGAGACGAAAATAAAAAAAAAATGGCAGGAAAAAAATGGTAGAGGGACTGACAATATTTTCTCAAAAAGAGTCTGTTTAGCAAGTGGCATCTGTCTGATACGGCCTACATTAAAACGGTTCTTGGCATATGTGGAGTAAATCTCACTCACATCATCTTTAATTAGCATTAGTAATGTTTTATCCGTACTTCGCCTGAAAACAAACCAGATGGTTTGGAATGTCTGTGTAGCACCGGAGCAATTGTTAGGTGTGTGTGTGTATATGTGTGTATGTGTGTGTGTGGGGGGGGGGGGGGG
>JAVDPK010000281.1:116008-146206 GCA_034780415.1 Cichlasoma orientale | reverse complement strand
ACACACACACACACACACACACACACACACACACACACACACACACACACACACACACACACACACACACACATAACTGATCAGCCACACCTAGCTTAAACAAACATGCGCACACAGTGACAGAAATGGCAGAAACTGATTTCTCTCACCTCTCTCACCTCTCTACTTTGCTGTTAACTTGTTTCCCTGTCATTTTTTTCTGCGAGATACACACACATATAAATGCACGCGCGCACACACACGCACACACACACCTCTTGTTCGCTGGCCTAAACACATCTTTTTTTCCTCTCTTTTCAAAACTTTCCCTCTTTTCCCTATCCTCCCTGACAGCACAAAGTGGGCTTACGTTTTTGACTGACAACCACAACAGACACTCTCCCCCTCCCTCCCCCCCCGTTTTAATCCCCTCCCTATCCCTCTCTCTCTCCCTCCCCTCTTCCTCTTTTGTTCTGAGTGACGCTCGAAAGCCGCCATGTCAGCATCTTTTCCATCTCTGATTGCCTTATTAGCCGGCGGTGGCACCCGCAGCTTTTCTGACACAGATGGTGAAGGAGCAGGCTCGAGCAAAAAGGAAAAAAATGGCTGACTTGTGTTTGTTGTTGTTACTTTCCCCTCCCACCTCTTCTAAGGCTTGTTTGTGTGGACACTGACACCTCAGGCTGACACTGACACACTCCTGACACTGATGCCTGTCAAGGCAACATATGGAGGATGGCAGGGAAAGTGAGGAATTTAGTTGTGGTGTGCTTTCTGTATGTGTGAGTGTGTGTGAGTGTGTGTGTGTGTGTGTGTTTGTGTGTACTGCTGTCAGGTTTCTCTAACTTGGTCTGCTGATTTGTCTTTAACTACTTTCACTGCTTTGGCTTTGAATAGGTTCCCTTTTGCATTTATTTCAATGCAGTGGGTTGCATCTTGTTAGAGAGAAGAAGAACGGTTCAAAGAAAGCTGTACGGCTGCTTTGGGAAAATGTTTAATTCTTCTTTAGTGACTAAAATTAAAAAAATACTTCAGTGTAGCCTGTGGATAATTAAGGACCCACAGTTGGGAGCAAGAGGAAGAATGGATTTTGATCATGCACTTTTTTCTCACACGCGCACGCTCGTTCATACTGGGCATCTGTGGGACCTCCAGCTTTTCCCAGGCAGCAGTAACTGGCACCTCACAAACATCAGGTATTATGTCCTTTCCGATTATGGGATAGAGAGCTACATGCTGTTTGAAGCTGACAGCACATCTGCCTCCTCACTGGAGACTGATTCTGGCATCTCAGACAAGCATCTTACGAGGGATGGATTGGAGAAGGTGCCTTAGTATATTTAACCCTAGATTTTCCCCTGCCTCTGTGTAATGGACCCCTCTTAAACTACCTCCTTGTTCATATATAAACCTTTGCTTCCTCTTTTTTTAATTTTTAATTTTAGGCAAAAACAATAAAAAGTGAATTTTAATTCAGATATCACTTTTTTTTTCCCCCAAGTTGCGTTATGGACAGTTACTTGGAGAGAGGAGGCAGTCATTTCCATTGGTACTATATTTTTTTCTCTCCTCTTTTAAAATGGCACACTTGATGCTGTGAGTACTCAGGGAGCATAGGCAGTAACAACACGGCTTGTCATGTCCACTGGCCGTTTCCTAGCATCACGCTGTGAGGACTTCCACAACCGATGCCAAGTTGACTTCAGCCAACCATGGCTTGGCAAGGCTGATGCAGCTGGCATTTTACTCCACTATCTCTTACTTGTGAATCCATAGTATGTGTGGCATGTTGGAAGAGCTAAGCAAATTAAAGTCAGGAATAGATCTGTGGTTGCTGTACAGCAACAAAATAGGCAAAGTAATAGGGTGTAAAGTGCTTTGGGCTGTATACTGCAAGTTAAATTAAGTGGATAAACCTTAATGCTTGTGCAAATGCAGTAAAGGCCAAAAATGTTCTTTTTTTTTTTTTTAACTTTTTTTATATTTCCTAAAATTTTGAAACTTCTAGATTAACATACAAAAACCAGATGTCATTTATCTACCTTTGTTTTATTTCCTATGAATTTTTTAACTTGAAGAACAAACTCTGTCCAGAAAGTGGGAAGTTAAGATAAAAACATTTGAAATATTGGAAATCCCGATTGTTCTCGATTGCATCATTGCTTGGATGTGCACAGACGGGATTCTCGGTCCACGTCTTTGGCTGGCTTTTCCCGTGCTGCATCACACATTTTTCTTGACCTGTACTAGACTAACTTTGCATAGCATGTGTTCATTCACTGTCTGAAACGAGTCATTTTAGCTCCCTTCCCCATCCATTTAAGCCACCTTTCTTCTGAATGGCTGCCACTAACAAACAGAAGGTGGGGTTGCTGTGCTCGCAGTCAACTGTGTGTGTGAGATGACCATATTTGGGATATGCCTCTTTGATGTCATACGGAGCCAAGAGTTAAAAAAAAATGCTCTGAAACAGAGCATTTAGAACACCCTGAAGCCCGAGCTTTTAGCTCACAGGGATTACTTGCAAATATGTTCACCTCATCAATTTAAACTTTAACCATGTTTAAAATTAGCATCTATTATTGTAACCATATATATATGACAGATAATAAGGAAAAGCATAAAAGATTTATTCTAAGGAAATATCAACATCAGTCTTAAATATATCTGTAAGGCCTTGTACCCATTTTTCTGTCATTTGTTATGTGATTAGTAAAAACATGTCTTTTCTGTTGTGGAATAACAGAACAGAATCCATAGAATCATCTCCGCATAATTCAGTTTCTTTTCTACTATTTCTAATTTTTAAACTAGGTGGTTACATTTCTTGAGTCATGTCTGCTCTTTACCCGTGATAAGTTGCAGTGTTCCAACAGTTCCATTTGGCAGTGCAGTGAAGAGCACTATCTGTCATTGTCAAGACGTGGATGTTTGCCACTTTATCACACCTTTGTCCTCTACTGAGACTATTGACAAAAATCTCTTAAGGATTATTGCACCCACCACCTGCATATAGTGAGGGCGATAGGTGCATTCTTGTGTTCAAGTGTACTGAATTGCTAAGAAATTTATATCTAATGTCAGTTTTCCTCTCTTGTTTTGTTTTCCAGCTTATGGACCTGAAGATGAATTCAAGGGTGGGAAGACTGATGAAGAGGAACATCTTCAGGATGATGGCCTTTCCCTGGATGGCCAAGATGCAGACTATCTTTTCAATGACGATGAGGACGCAAGAGATCATTATAGCTGCCAAAACTCTCCACTTAGCAACGGCACTAACCCAGATGCTGGGTACGCTTCTCCCCTCAGCACTACCAGTGATCAGTTGGTGGACCTTAAGACCACCCCATCCTTAAATGATCATGACAGGATGGAAGAGAAGCTGGGGGAAGGTAGTGAATCCATCAATGGCCTCTCACTACAGGACAGTTTGGAAAAAATGAAGGCCGTCTATGCAAATCTGATCTCGGATGCCTCCTGGTCCAGCGTTGCTCTGGACATGCTTAAAAATAAACAAGGAAACAATTTTTCAGCAAGCAATGGCAGTGGGAGCAATCACAAAGGGAGCAATGGGTTCCTGCATAGTCACAGCCCGGGTACTGTCCATGTAAAGAATAGATGTAGCAGTAACAACACTTCAGTCACAACTAATATTACCACCAGCAGTACTACTGCGAGAACAGTGTCAAGTAACAGCAACAGTGGCATCAGCGTAAGTTCTGCCAGTACAGGAGTAGCTTATGACTGGCATCAAGCAGCCTTGGCTAAAACTTTGCAGCATACTCCATATCAACTCCTTCCTGAGCCCAGCCTTTTCAGCACCGTGCAGCTTTATAGGCAAAACAATAAGCTCTATGGCCCAGTGTTTACTGGAGCTAGCAAGTTTAGGTGTAAGGACTGTAGTGCAGCCTATGATACTTTGGTCGGCCTAACTGTACATATGAACGAGACCGGCCACTACCGCGATGACAACAAAGATGCAGAGGATGATCGAAGCAAGAAGTGGTCCAAGCCACGAAAGCGTTCTTTGCTGGAGATGGAAGGCAAAGAAGATGCCCAGAAAGTTCTGAAATGCATGTACTGTGGCCACTCTTTTGAATCATTACAAGACCTTAGTGTTCACATGATCAAAACAAAACACTATCAGAAAGTGCCTCTAAAAGAACCAATGCCAGCCCTCACTTCAAAGCTGGTCCCCCCAACCAAAAAAAGAGCGTTTCAAGACTTGATGTCTCCGAGCTCACCAGAGTCTGTCTCATCTGGCATACACCTGGGAGAGTCTCCGAAAGACCAAAAAGTGGCCAATCCCTATGTCACTCCTAACAATCGATACGGCTACCAAAATGGTGCCAGTTACACTTGGCAGTTTGAGGCGCGGAAGGCACAAATTCTCAAGTGCATGGAATGCGGCAGCTCGCATGACACCTTGCAGCAACTGACAGCCCACATGATGGTCACAGGACACTTTCTTAAAGTCACAAATTCAGCATCTAAAAAGGGTAAGCAGCTAGTTTTTGATCCTGTGATTGAAGAGAAAATCCAGTCGATTCCCTTGCCTCCCACTACCGCACGGCTCCCGGCGCCCAATGGTAAGTCACAGCATGACTCCCCGTTGCAGCCCTCCAGCCCTGAGGAGAAACATGAAGAAAATAAAGATGAGGAGATAGAGGAAGAGAGAACTGAAGTTAGGGAGCCAGAGAAAAAAATAAAAGAGGAAAAAGAAGATCCCCCTGAAAAAACAGATAAGCCGGAAAGGGCCAGATCGTACCAGTACCTTACAGAAGAAGATTTAGAAGAGACACCTAAAGGTGGGCTGGACATCCTGAAGTCTTTAGAGAACACAGTTTCAAGTGCAATCAGCAAGGCTCAAACGGGAACACCAACCTGGGGTGGATACCCCAGCATTCATGCTGCCTATCAGCTCCATGGATCTTTGAAGCCTGCCTTGCCCCTATGTGCACAGGTTCAACCTTTGTTCAGTAGCACTAATTTGAAGGTAATGTCCTCTGATTTAGGCTCTCTGATCCATTCACCAGATAGCCCCTCTCCACCTCCAAGTCACAAGAGCAATGTGCTGGCCATGGAAGAGCTGGTGGAAAAAGTGACAGGGAAAAGTTTGGTAAAGAACGAAAAGGAGGAAAAACCTGTAGAGAATAAGTGTAGATCTGCAAAGTCGCCAATGCTAAATCCTAAGGACAAGCAGGCTTCACCATATCCTGAAAACCTCTCAAAGGCTGTGAAGAGCACTGAAGTGGAGGACTGGACTGAGCTAAAAGGCAAAGAAGGAGAGCAGATGGAGAGTAAACTAGACATACAAATAAAGACTGAAGCTGATTCGCCCAAAAGGACCGTAAGCAATGGCTGCAATAACCTGAGCATCATCACTGATCACTCACCTGAACAACCACTTGTTAACCCTCTTAGTGCTTTGCAGTCTGTCATGAACAACCACTTGGGGAAAGCTGCAAAAGTGTCCACTCCTTTCATAGACCCCTTTGCGATGCTTTATAAGATCAGCAACTCTGCCCAGATTAAGCAAGCAGACCCTGTGAGACAGTACCAGAATGATGATGATGACGATCAGCCCATCGACTTGACAAAATCCAAAAACAACAATGGAAGTACAGCTAAGGGGGCTCCTGCTACACCAAACAGCAATGTAAACAACACCAAGCCAGTTTTCAAACATTTCTCTCAGACATCATCGCCACCTCTAAGAGAGAACGCTTTGATGGACATTTCAGACATGGTGAAAAATCTAACGGGCCGTTTAACGCCAAAGTCTACAACCCCATCTTCCATCTCAGAAAAATCTGATATTGATGGCTGTACGTTGGAGGATGGCATGGAGGAGCTGTCTCCTATCCAGAGACGGAAAGGCAGACAGTCAAACTGGAATCCCCAACACCTCCTGATTCTCCAGGCCCAGTTTGCCTCCAGTCTGAGAGAAACCCCAGAGGGAAAGTTTGTAATTAGTGACTTAGGACCCCAGGAACGGGTCCACATCTGTAAATTCACTGGTCTCTCAATGACTACTATCTCACATTGGCTGGCCAATGTAAAATACCAGTTAAAGCGGACAGGGGGAACAAAGTTCCTCAAAAACATTGACTCTGGCCAGCCTCTATTTTTGTGCAGTGACTGTGCTTCCCAGTTCAGGACTCCTTCATCCTATATTCACCATTTGGAGTCCCACCTTGGGTTTACCCTCAAGGACCTTTCAAAGCTCTCCATAGATTTAATAGAGCAGCAGGCAGTCAGCAGAATAGAGGACAAGACTTTTAGTTCACCTGGACTCACAGAAGAGGACGCTGGCTCAATATATCAGTGCAAACTTTGCAATCGGACATTTGTGAGCAAACATGCAATCAAATTGCACCTTTGCAAAACCCATGGAAAATCACCAGAGGCTCATCTCATCTTCGTGAAAGAGCTGGAAAAATTTGATAAACAATAAACAAAAAAGCCGATAGCATGACAGATAACTGTTGCACTATGACTCTAAGCTACAATCTGTCGTAACAGATAGTGCCACGACTGTATTTTTACCACACGTGAAAACACAGGAGCTTTAATACCATAAATGGTTATTTTTCAGCTAATCAAACATGGCAGGAGCTTGCACTGCAGAGGTTATAGGCTACACGGTAAACAGTGAATTTTTTTGGTGACAAAGTTGTACCAAAATTAAAGTAGCCACGGCACTATACAGTCACTGACGGATTGTTGCTTTCCTAATGCACTGCATCTTATCTGAGCCTTTAGAAATGGTCCACCTGTTGTTTTACAACTAAACCATGCTCTTATTTTGATCACTGTTTTGGAATAATTTTTCTAAGATAAATATATTTCAACACTACTTGCATATTATTTATGAGACAGTTTGTGCATGTTTTCATGTAAACCAGTGAGTGTATTATGTCTTATGAAATTTCAGCCGTGGCAACAAAACTGAAATACCTGTTTAACAAATTTTGGACAGCTGTTTATATAAAGGTATATAGGGAAAGACTAAGAGTGTTTTCAAATGTTTAGGCGAGTTCAGCACTTTAAGTGTAAACTGATGAAGAAATGTATGAGTACAAAAGACAACACATGATAAAGATTTTAGGGGCTGGCCATAAAATTGTTTTCCGTTTCCCATTAAGTCACAGTAATTTTTGCAAAAATGTTTAGGATATTTGTTTATCTAGTAGAATATCATTTCCTGGTTGTTTCAACTTGTACAGTATTTGCTTTTGAAGGCTACCAATTTTATCATTGTGAAGCTACAGTTGTAAAGTTAATGAAGTTTAAAACTTACTGTATAAATAATCAGCAAGTATGTAAACATGTATGTCAGCATATCTTGCTCTTTAAAGTTCAGCATTATTTGTACTGTGTGCATTTTTACAATGTTATTTTCTACACATATGTGAGGCAGGGAGGGTGTATAAAGCTATGATATCGTGTTGGACTACAATGTCCTTTTTTTTTTTCCAGTAAAAAGTAGGTCCCTCAGTGTGGTCTACATAACATCAGAGAACTTACTGGCGTCTGCTCTGATGCTTGGAACTGTACATAACATTAAAAAAAAAAAACATCCTTCAGTGACTAATTTTCAGGTTTTTGTCATCAACCCAGTTATTCAGAATGGCATTCTTTTATTCTCAGTTGTAAAATAAATTCCATGTCATGGAATAAGATGCAGTGTTGTTTGAGTGATTTTAGGAGTGTAACACAGACACACTACAAATATTTTTCACTGATAGTTTTTGCTGCATTTTGTGTATTTTCTACATACATTGCATCCCTACCCAGGTATTAAAATATACATTGTATTGCAGTAGCATCTGGGTTAGAGTTAATCACCCTTTCCACTGAAGTGAAAATTTATAACAAGACAAAATCCTAATGATGCCTTTGGTTGTGGCTTCAAAATAATAGCCCTATGATGTACAATGAGAGAGGTTCGAAGTCTTTCAACCAGAGATAACCGGGGACAAAAGTGTCAGAAATTTACAGTAACCATCTCACAGTATGATTGCTGCTATGGCTTACATTTTCTTAACAACCAATAAAAATGCAGAAAATCAGCTAATTTTTATCGGCTAATTCTTAGCGTTCTGGGCCTGGACCTGTCAGCCTCACAATTACAAGCTGAAACTACAAGCTGTGCACAGCGGCACAGGCAAATAGTTGTGCTAGCACAAAGTTCAGCGAAGGAAAACGCAGCGGAACAGCATGAAAATGTTTCTAGCAACAGACCAAATCAGCGGAGCTCAGAGCCAGCCACAAGCTAGCAGCCTCGGTATGAGCAACGGATCAAAGCAGTTATGAGGAAATTTATAGAAACCAGTGAAAAAGAGAGAAAGCAGGTTACACTTGAAGAAAAACCTGGAATCGGCCAAGAAAATCAGTGTTTTCGGAATCGTCATGATCAAGTCATACATACAGTCTTCAAACGTATGACTGATCATACCTATACTGAACTTGATGAACTTGATATTGTACCCAAGTTTATCAGATCCGTGTCGCACAGTGTGGCTTACAATAAACCTATACGATTCCTGATCTTTCTGTCGACGTCTTAAGGTCCCTGCGACAGGTTTCAAGGATCCGCTGTTGTCAATCACGCTGCAGGTTCAATATTTAGGATGCTCAGTGCTCAGACATTTCTCACTGTTTTTGTAGAGATGGTGCCCGGCTGAATTGGGTAATCAGTGCAGGTTTTGTCCACTGCTGTGCCGCTGATTCGAAGCTGAAGAAAGCCAGTGAGCCACATGATTTTCTTTCAGGGGTCTATTTTTTGACAAATCTTTAAAAGTATCTTTAAGTTACTTTTTCTTAGAAGACTAAAAACTTGTTATATGTTCACAGTAAAATATCTGCTTTTCTATTTGTCATCAAAGCAGTATATATTGTTTATCGCTTCCCACTGGCCTTTATCGGTCCAACTGGCTGGTAAGATGTTCATCAATAATCTAGCATATAAAGCCACTATATAAAAATTCAGGTATAAATTTAATGCAAGATACCTTGTTAGGTTCGTACAATTCATATAGTATTAAATTGATGTAAGGTTTTTCAGTTCAAGTCAGTAAATGTGTTTGAGCAATTTCAAACAGAAATAATCCTTTTCAAAAGAAAGTGAATAACACATTGTTATAGAAAACAGGATTTAACTTAATGGTTTAACACAGAGCCGAGCTTTATAGTTCAGCTAGTGAGACACCTGATAAAAGAGGCCATGACATGTCTTCACTGAAGGTATTTAAGTCGACATGCTCCCACCCTACGCTGCTCTTGAACACTAGCCCGAGGCATTTCTCCTAAGAAACAATAGCGTTCCAGTGCCTTGCAGCGTGTTCTGCGTGGCAGACAAACATAAGACGCAGCAGTGATAAATACAGAGCCGAGTCACAAGCAATAAAGTCACATGTAACGGCAATGTGCAGTTCACAGAAGATCAGCTAATGGGTGAAGATACGACTGACTCAACAGAAATGCAGAGGAAACTTTATGCTGTAGTTGTCCTTAAGTTTCCTCTGGATTGAAAAAAAAATGTCACTATTTCAGAAACATCAGAGATTTTTACTTTTTACAATCCCTTTCTCCTCTTTTTGTTACATTAAATATGTCACTATTTGACAAATAGCCATGAAAATATGCTGCAACACTTAAAAAAAAAATCTGCAGTCAAGTTTTGTCATAACAAAACAGATTTTGTAAGTATTTTTCTGGGCTTTTTAGACATTATTATGACAGGAAAGTTGGGGGAGAGCAAGAGGAAAGCATAGCAAAGTCAGACCCAGGCTTCTGCAATAGCCTTTTGGCATACGGGTCGCCTGCAGAGGAGCAGTTCTTTACTGAGTACCTGGTCAATCAAACTATCCTCTCAAAGAAACAGTTCCATGTGTCGTTTGAGCGAGCAGCTTATATCAAATAATAGCTTGATGTTTAATGTATTGCATGAACTGTTGCAAGTGACAAAGCTGTCTCATGGTTGTAGTGACAGGAGCAAAACTGTAAATATGGTGACCTATAAAGCACCAAAGTCTGCGTAACAGAGGGTTTATGCTTCTGCATTCAATCTATCATTATAGATCATAGTTGCATCATAACTTCGAAACCCTACGCTGTAAACTGGCATGCCCCACCCTTGGTGTCGACCACTTTCATGAGCTACATCGCGGGCTTTAGATAGATGTTCAACACAGAAGTCTAAATTAAGCTTAAGAAGGGGAGGTGGTTGGGGTGGATGGATGAATCAATCAAACACTGCATTTTTAAATCATTGTTTTAAGTGTCAGAATGATAGCTGTGGTATTATATCTGCATATCTACACATAATATGTTTGATAGTTTACAACAGACGGCCTAATGCAGTACAGACCAACAGGGAGCCGATGTGGATATCTGTGGTACCATGTGATGCCGGATCAACTTCATCTTGCAAATGTTGTATTGTTGAAAGCTACAGAATATCTAATAAATAGATAATAAAAATGATGTTATCATTAATCAATAATACATTTAAATGCAGTTTTCATACCCAAATCCTTTATGAAGGCTTCTTTTTGGCTTTATGCAACTCAAAGAAGGAAATCATTTCAAAGGTGCACATGCGTGTATAATTCATTAAAAGATTTGTGAAATTATAGTGAAATTATATCTCTATAAATAACACACACACACTATATCTCCATGCTTTTAATCTAGACTGCTTTATCAGACCAGCTGTTGAGCAACTTGTGAGAACTGTCTTCTTCAGCACCACTCAGTCAGCACATTCATTATTATGTTGTCAACATACAGCTCTGACACGTTGCTTCATATATGGTCTCTAACACAAACATCTTTCTGTTGTCACATCTTATATAAAAACTCCACACGTGACTTTGTCAGGCAGTCAGTGTTTTGTTTGTTCTTACATGACTCTTGTTTGCTTGAAAGAAAGGAAAAAAAAAAAGACACAAAATAAATTGGCTCCGTGTCATCACCATTATCAGACGAACAGAGGCTCACAAGACAGCAGCACAAATCTGATGTTAAACAAAAGGCTGTTTATGACAAGAGGCGTCACGATGCACGCTGCTATCCATTTATAATAATCGAAACAGAGCGCTTCAGCTCGCAGTGAGCTGTTCTGGTGCTGAGTAGCAACATCTGTACATCCATGAAGAATTACATGTCAGGGAGCGACGGTTGCAGGCGCTGTTTGAATCCTTGTGACACGCATACATGTGTACTCGTGCCGACAGCAAGGGTTTGGCGAATTAACCTCGTCCTCTTCTATCCCCTCTCAGTGCTCTCTGAGCAACCTGCACGGCAGCGCCTCGCTTTCGAAAAGGCGTCCTCGCTAAAAGGGAGAATTTGTAGAAAAATCTCTCTCTGCTACAGCAGTGTGGCTAAAGTGGAGAATGTGCTGTCGTGTAAGCGGTTTCTGCTGTAAGGCTGCAGTTGGTAATAATGAACAAAAACAAAAAGCTCTGAAAATAACAACTTATAATATCTTAATTAAAATCATGCAGAGAGGAGAGAAATTCTGCTGGCGCTCCTATAAAAATTGTAATGATCAAAGATGACCTATGCTAGCATGTCAACATTTTTATCAACCCAGAGCTCTGTCTGTTTGGATTACAGCTGAACAGTAAGACGACGGTGCTTAAAGAGGTTTTAATGAGCAATCATAATTTGTAACTGTTGATGAGAAACACTGTAAAAAAAAAAAAGTAGTTTATTAACAGGGAATAATAGATCAATTCTTTCCAATCCAGCAACTAAAAGATTGGACCCAAATTACAACATCATCTATTTAAATTCACACTAAGCCAGCCTTTAATATTGTTTGGTGGTCAATCTTGTTAAAGAAATTTCAAATTATTACTTCAACCCCGGTGATGGCCCGACCTCTAAGTTTTACGGTGTCGATCAAAACTGAACTATGTTTTTCAAGTAGCAAATACGTTCGCCTGAGGTGTCAGACTTATTTCTTTCTGCCACAGCCATCCTGACAGCGGAACAATATAGCACCTTAAATTTTTGTAAAAACATTAAGCCTCAATGCCAAATTTGAAGTGAAGCTGAAGGTTTAAAATCACCCGAGACATCTCATCATGGACAGAGAGTTGAATCTTGATTGCTTGTTGACAAGTTTGTCCCCGCTGAGATCTGCAGGCAGTCAAAAGCATCTTGTAAAGTGTTGTGTACCTGTCAGGAGTGAGCCTTGTTTTGGAAGATACAGACGACATAATTCATCAGGCCGAGCGAGAAGCTCTTGAAGAATGGAGAAGTGACAAAGTCGATTCTTTTGAGAATAATGACGGCTGCCAGCGTTCTGAATGGATGGAGTGTCTTTTAGGATCTATCAAAGCCTTTTTCCAGTGCTGTAAAGCCCACAGGTGTGATGCACCACACCATCACAGAAGACATTTATATATAGGTGTGTCACTAAGGGGGGAATCCTATCTTTTCACCACTCTATAGTTTAATTTTTGAGTAAGCACACTCCGGGAACTCTTGAAAGATTTTCAGTTTTCAAGATGTTTTTGTGGCCAGAGATGGTTTGGTTCTATGTGCTTCACATTCACTACAGTGTACTTTTTTCAGTAGATTAAAAATGATTTTAGATTCTGTCATTAAAGACCTGATTCTGTATCAACTTGTGTGAATAAAGGGCGAATCTGTCTAAGCAGATCGTGCTTGGACTCTATATGTTTGTTCTGGGATTTCAATATGTGCCATTTAGCACCTCAGGAAAAGTAAATAGGTTACACTCGTGGTGCTGTGGTTGCTCTCACAAATTCCTCATTATTTTGAACTATTCCTGGTTTTGGTTGCCAGGTTTGAATGTCAAATGTCGTATTTATTTCATCTTAAGTTGAGCGAGAAACCACTGTCATGTGGTCGGGTTTAGACCCTTGGACAGCGTGACGAGTCTCATTCACATTCTGTCCAAACCTGACATCATTTGCATGAGAATAAGAGCAAACTCTGCAAACGTGACACATCTCAGACAAGGGATCACAACTTGGCTGTCATATTAGGCCGGTAAATTCAGGTGACACGGATCCTGTGTCCTCATCTGGGCCAACCTGACAGTGGTTCATGTTCCCTGCTGTCTTTTTCTGAGGAGCTTTGTGAAGGGGGGGGTTGCTTTTAATCAGCATGACGAACCCTGCCACCCCCTGCGTACACACACACTCAAACACACAAGTGAGAGTGGGCATATGCTGAGGGGCAGTGGGCTGGCCGTTGTGCCATCATTAGTCCAGGCGTACACGGTAAGCTTCTGACACATGTCGAAGGAGCTTCATTCGACCTACAGACGACGCATCCACATTATGCAAAGGCAGCAGTGTCTATATGTGCAGCGCTACTGTCAGAGGCTTGAAGAACTGAGGAAGGAAGTGCAGGAAACTGGGGGAAGAGAGAGGGGAGGAACAGGTCTGGGGAGAGAGAAGCCGCAAATCAATAAGAGAAGTGCAGGAATCTGCTTCAAGTAATCATTATGAGCTACAAAGTCATCTTTCGTCTAAATAAAAAAAAAGTGTTTCCTGTTTTTAAGTAAGACTTATGATTTGCCCGTGCTCTTTACTGTCATCTTGTGAGAAGGCTTTGAGCATTTTTATTAAGATAATAGTGCTGTTTTGTTTTTTTGTTTTCTTTTGTATTTTTTTATTAGGCTTTTTTTTTTTTCACCTGTGGCCTCTGGCATTTTAATGACTCACTCCGAGTTGGACTGCTTTCAAGTTGGAGACACAGTAGGGCGTGTGTCAGCAATGATCAAGTTCTGGAGTGCTGTAGTGCCATTGCCTCGGCCTAAATGACGCCTGCCTGCTCAGACCACTGAAAAATCTCTCAGTGTTGTTATTATTGGTATTTTGGGGGAGTTATCTGCTGTATACACAGTCATGGCAAAAAAAATAGATTTTATATATCAGGACATAATAAAAAAATCATCTGGCCCTTAACATATTACACCATGCCATACCATCGTTTATTTAACAGAACCTAAACTAAAATGCAGAAGCAGTGTGTGAAAACTTAAGTATACTCATGATGTTTCCATAGGAATTAAGAGGGTAAGTAGCAGCCAGGTGCTGCTAATCAAATGCACTTGATTAACTGATCTTCAGCAAGAGTGAGAACCTCTATAAAAGCAGAAGCTTTGGCAGTTTGCTAGTGTGGACCATTCTTCTGTCTGTTAACACAATGCCGAGGAGGAAAAGACATCAGCGATGATCCTAGGAAAGCAACTTTTGCGCCCCATCAATCTGGGAAGAGTCATAAAGCCATTTCCAAACAATCTGAAGTCCATCATTCTACAGTCAGAAAGATTCTTCACGAGTGGAAAACATTCGAGACAGTTCCCAGGAGTGGACGTCCCAGCAAATTCACCCCAAGGTCAGACTGTGCAATGATCAGGGAAAGTACAAAAAAACCAAGGGCAACATCTCAGACTCTACATGTTAAATATTAAAGTTAGAAGGGTTTCCAGGAGAAAGCCTCGTCTCACAGCATATCAGCACAAACATCTCATACCAACTGTAAAGCAAGGAGGTGGACGGGTGATGATTTGGGCTTGTTTTGCAGTCCCAGGACCTGGGAACCTTGCAGTCGTTGAATCGGCCATGAACACCTCTGTATACCAAAGTATTCTAAAGCCAAATGTAAGGCCATCTGTTCAACACCTAAAGCTTGGCCCAAATTGGGTCACACAACAGGACAGCAACAGAATGACTGAAAAAGAAAAGAATCAATGTACTGCAGTGGCCCGGTCAAAGTCCAGACCTCAAACTGACCGAAATGTGTGGTGGGAGCCCTACATAAACAGATGTACACATATCTCAATGAACTGATGCAATGTTATAAAGAAGAGTGGGACAAAATTCCTCCACAGCAATCTGAGACTGATAAAGAACATATAGATAAACATATAGAACAAATATTGTTGCTGCTAAAGGGGTTTTTGAATCATGGGGTGTACTTAGGTCTTCACACATAGTTTCTACATTTTGGCTTATTTTATGTTAAATAAATGAAGTCAGAGTGTATTAAGTCATGTGTTGTTGTTCACCTGAAGTTGTATTTAAATCATTTTAAGACCTGGTAAGGACCAGATGATTTTTTATTTTGTTCTGATACATATAAACTTATAACTGTAAGAGGGTGCACTTTCTTCTTACCGTGTCTTTGAATTACACTGTCAGTTAGCTTTGATGTACACTGCATCTCATTAGCACAAAGATCTTGCCTTGTTAATTGTAATACACAGGTATGTAGCTGTGACACTGAAGCAATCTATCATTTTGTGGGACTGCCACTGAGCAACACATAATTTCTCTGGTCAAATGTCAATTTCCTATTGTCACAAAAGCTGCAGTTAAGTACCTTTTACTTTCAAGCTGCGCTTCTCATGCTTTACCATTGTTCCCAAATAATTAGCAAATAAAAAATTTCTACTGAGCTGAAAATTTTATATATATACACATATGTGTGTGTGGAGTTTGCAAACGTCACTGTCTTTTTCTTTTCTATTTTAAAGCACAGTTTAAAAACAGCAGCATGGTGGCGTGGTGGTTGGCACTGTTTGCTCACAGCTCAAAGGTCTGGGTTGGCCCGGGCCTTTCTTTGTGGAGTTTGCATGTTCTCCCTGTGTCTGTGTGGGGTTTCTCCGGGTGCTCCGGTTTCCTCCCCCAGTCCAAAGACATGCAGTTACTGGGGTCAGGTTAATTGGTGATTCTAAACTGCCCATAGGTGTGAATGTGAGCATGAATGGTTGTCTGTCTCTCTGTGTTAGCCCTGCGACAGGCTGGCGACCTGTACAGGGCGTACCCTGCCTCTCGCCCTATGACACCTGGGATAGGCCCCAGCCCCCGCGACCCTGAACAGGATAAGCAAACGAGAATGGATGTATGGATGGAGTTTAAAAACAGCAACTATAGTTCCTTTTTTCCCCCCTATCTTCCTCTTGACTGTGTACAGCTGAATTAGTGCTTCAAAAGCAGCTTTAGCACCTCCTCTGTGTTACAGATGTGAGGCTGCCTTTTATTCTCACAGACACTGATAATTTGAAAGTCTTAGTTTTGCTGTGTTTTTAAAATTATTGGCTGACTTAAAGGTTAACAGTCATCTCATCTGATGAATATGCACTCTGTTCTCAAGACAGACTGCTCCTGTCTGCAGCGACGCAGAGGTAAAAGTTTGAAAGAGTCTTGAAGCACAGGGGTCATAATAAATTATCATGTCATCTGTGTTCCTCTCCCCTGTCTTCAAAAGGCTGCCCAAAGACTTACAAGTCTTTAGAAGATGTGTTAATAGAATAAGTAACAATCCACTTAATGCCCAAAGTGATATTGAGGCATTTTTGCAAGTCCACAGTTGAGATTCTGCTTTCATTGCCCACGTCAATATAATGATTTAGTACCAGGCCCTGCCAGTCCTTTGTCACTTGGGCACTGCAATCTTTCTCTGTCAGTTGCCAGGAGGAAGGACAGAGATTCAGTTTTTCCAATAAAGCTAAATGCGTTGCCAACAGCACATGGTCCAATAGCTCATGAATATGAATATACATATAAATAGACAAGTTGAGGAGGCGGATGGATGTTGGCCTGTCACTTTCGCCTTGCCTAACATCTCCACTGAGGGTAACTCATGTCCTGGATCTGCAACACAACTGACTTCCCGCAAAGTCACACCAGGCCACCCTCATTTTCTCTTTTGCTGTTTTAAAGGCACTACATATGTTATATCACTGTTTTTATTTTCTAGCCCCAAATTAAGTTGCTATCGTTCGCATGAGTTTGACATCTCTTTAATTAACAGTTATCCAACAACCATGATCACAGCAGAAATGAGAGTGACAGAGAGACGGGGGGGGGGGGGGGGGGTGGATGAGTGGTGACAAGTGTGGACTTTGCACTAAACTGTATTATACGATGAGCTACTTTGGTAAGCTGAGCACACCCACACAGCTGTTTAACAAAGAGGACTGCCTGCATACGCGTAGATCTAATTTGAGGCCATTACAAGTCAAACAAGAGATTGAATTCATGTGATATAAACTCTGCAAACAGCACTACTGCAGTCTGGGGACACTAAACATATCAATGTGGTTTGCATTTTTAAGTGAATTTGCTGTTTTATAGCTTTTATTTAGCTCGTTTAAATTAAGCTCAACTGTTGACGTGTCTGATTGTCTCACCACTCATTTTTGCTTCATAGTTTTAGTGGGCTTTATGCAACTATAGTCTGTAAACAATGGAGCCACATCACCTGTTGGTTTGTGGACTGAAGACTTGTTTTGGCATTTTGGCCATCACCACATTGTTTTTTTTGTTTTTTTAATTTAACTGGCTAAAACGCTGTGAGTGGGTGAACGTGCCCTTTAGCAGAAATCACTTTGAGTAGTTAGTAAGACTAGAGCACTATATAATTCAGTTAAATTCTATTATACAGCACCAAATCACAACAGTCACCTCATATTGTAAGGTAAAGACCCTACCCTAATACAGAGAAAACCCCAACAGTCAGACAACCCACTGTGAGCAAGCACTTGGTGACAGCGGGAAGGAAAAACTCCCTTTAAACAGGATTATCACAGATTGAGTTGAGTTGAGTTGAGTTGAGTTGAGTTGAGTTGAGTTGAGTTGAGTTGAGTTGAGTTGAGTTGAGTTGAGAGGTTTTATTGTCATTTCAGATTTTTACAAGTAACAATGTTTCTCCAAGGACCAGGGGTGCTCCATACTGTGACCGTAGCATAATGCAAGCAGGGTGTATTTGTTATTCAGTGTAATATTAAATGGGATGCTCATTTTGTCTACTGAAAATACAACAAAATGTACTTACCAAAAAACTGAAGAGATGTCTTTCTGAAGTGTCTTTAAAAGCAGCTTAACACTGAACAAGACTAAACAGCACCTGCTTTCATCATAGCCGTGACCCTAATGATGCACAACTTTAAGCCTTAATACAATTTAGTGGTTCAGATCTTTAAAAAAAACACACTATAAACAGGTTTATTACTATGCCAAAGTTAAGCAGATTAACAAAGGACTCTGTGGAGGTTTGCCAACATTTGGAGCCAGCCATAATAGGCCTTTTGAGGAATGCAGTTATTGGAAGTTCCACATTGCCTTCAACCGCTGCTTCAAATACTACAGTATTATAGCACTCGACCCTGTGAACAAATATATACTGCTCAAAAAAATGAAAGGAACACTTTGGAGCATAGCACCAAGTCAGTTAAACCTCTGAGATATTGATCTGGTCAGAAGGGGTTGTTAATCAGTTTCAGCTACACTATATTGCCAAACATATTCACTCACCCATCCAAATATTGAATTCCGGTGTTCCAGTCACCTCCATGGCCATGTGTATAAAACCAAGCACCTAGGCATGCAGGCTGCTTCTACAAGCATGAAAGAATGGGTCGCTCTCAGGATGCCACCTGTGCAACAAGACCAGCTGTGAACTGTCCTCACTACTAAATATTACTACTAAATATTCCACAGTCAACTGTTAGTGCTATTTTAATAATGTGGAAGCGATTGGGAATGACAGCAACTCAGCTATGAAGTGGTAGGCCACGTAAAGTCAGAGTGGACTCAGGGCATGCTGAGGTGCATAGTGTGCCGAGGTCAATCGCTACAGACCTCCAAACTTCATGTGGTCTTCAGATTAGCTCAAGAACAGTTCATAGAGAGCTTCATGGAATGGGTTTCCATGGCTGAGCAGCTGCATCCAAGTCTTACATCACCAAGCGCAACGCAGTGGTGTAAAATACATGTGCCACTGGACTCTGGAGCAGTGGAGAAGTGTTCTCTGGAGTGACAAATCACGCTTCTCCATATGGCAATTTGATGGATGAGTCTGCCAGGAAAACAGTACTTGTCTGACTGCATTGTGCCAAGTGTAAAGTTTGGTGGAGGGGGGATTAAGGTGTGGGGTTGCTCTCCAGGAGTTGGCCTCGGCCACTTAGTTCCAGTGAAAGGAACTCTTAATGCTTCAACATACCAAGACGTGTTGATCACTTTCATGCTCCCAACTTTGTGGGAACAGATTGTGGATGGCCCCTTCCTGTTCCAACAAAGCAAGGTCCATAAAGACATGGTGGGTTTGGTGTGGAAGTACTTGACTGGCCTGACCTCAACCCAGCAGAATATCTTTGGGATGAATTACAGCAGAGTCCAGTATCAGCATCTGACATCCCAAATGCGCTTCTGGAAGAATGGTCAAAAATTCCCATACGCATAATCTTGAACTTTGTGGAAACAAGTGATACCCATTGGTACAAAGTACACTAGATTATAGTGTACTTTGGTGTTAATGAAATTAACAACAGGTGCACTAGAGGAGCAACAATGAGACAACCGCCAAAACAGGAATAGTTTTACAGGTGGAGACCACTGACATTTTTTCCCTCCTCACCTTTTCTTGCTGTTTTTTCATTAGTTTTGAATTTGGCTAGGGTCAATGTCACTTGTGGTAGCATGAGTGATACCTGGACCCTACAGAGGTTGCACAGGTAGATCACCTCCTCCAGGTTGGCACATCAATACGTGCTATTCCCAGAAGGGTTGCTGCGCCTCCCAGCACAGTCTCAAGATTATGGAGGAGATTCCAAGAAACGGGCAGTTACTCTAGGAGAGCTGGACAGGACTCTAGAAGGTCCTTAACCCATCAGCAGCACCGGTATCTACTCCTTTGTGCAAGGAGGAACAGGATGAGAACTGTCAGAACTGCAAAATGACCTCGAGCAGACCACTGGTGTGAATGTCTCTGACCAAACAATCAGAAACAGACTTCATGAAGGTGGCCTGAGGGACAGACGTCCTATAGTGGGCCCTGTGCTCTCTTCCTGGTACTGTAGAGCCCGATTGGAATTTGTCACAGAATACCAGAATTGGCAGGTCCACCACTGACACCCTGAGCTTTTCACAGGTGAGAGCAGGTTCACCCTGAGCACACGTGACAGACATGAAAACATACAAACTAGTGAGTACCATTGTGAGTTGGTGCAATGAAATTTCTGCAAAATGGCCCAGCCTGCTGCATCATTTTTCAATTTGATTTTCAGGGTGTCTTTGAATTCAGCCCTCTGTAGGTTGATCATTTTAATTTCCATCAAACGACGTGGCAGCTTTTCATTCCTAACACATTACACAGTCCATGTTGGTATAGATATTTTTCTAAGTTTTTATTATCCAAATTACTGTAATAGCAGATGTAAGGTATACACCATCTATGTACTTACCTGTGAATAATACATCTCCATTTTCATTTTAGTAATTCATTGATATAATAGAACTGTTGTGCATTGTTGCTTCCAGTCAAGTGCTCTTCAGTCATGAGCCATCTTTAGTACTCTATTCATCATATTTTTTAAATTTCACCCAGCTTCTCAAACATGACTCCTGCACAACCTTATGCGCTGTGGAAAATGTCACTTGATGAATGAAAATTAGTCATCTCAGATTTACCAAGAAGCTCGCTTCAAAGCTTTGTTTGAGCTAATATAAGACCCACACTTCTCTGAAACTGATAAATTCTTGTCACTTGAACTTTGCCTCTTTGCAAAATGCAAACATTCAATTCTGTGTTCAGAAATCACAATATGGGTAACACACACACACACACACACACACGCACACAAATTCTTGTTCTTAAAACGTAATCAAAATCTTGCTGAACGCAGGAAAATATATGATTTCAAAAACAATCTTGTTACTTTTGTGTGTTTTCTAAATAAAATAGGAAGTTTATTAAGAATTGTATCCGTTGGTGCATAATTTGAAGAGTTTCGTTTCAAGCATTCTTCTTGGGAAACTACAGTTATTGCTCTTGTCATACCTGTCCAAGACACAATGCAAGGAGAAGCTCTGCTTTGTTTGTCAAGATACTCACCAAACTCGGCTCTCCAACTCCTGGTTTAACTCCCACACTGTCAGTATCTGGCTTCCTTCTCCACCGCCGTGGGAGTATTAACGTATGACATCTACAATGGCCTTAACACAACACGCCGAGATTGAGTTCCTCATGCTGCCTGTACGCAACTCTTCTTACCTTCACTCTGAGTTAAGCCAACCCCAGTGCTGGGAAAGAGATGTGACAAAACCAGGGGGAAGGGAAGTGGGAAATAAGGCAGAGCCAAAGCCGATCTGCCACTCAGCGACAGGCGTTTTGACAATCATAGGCTGTCATCACATTCTGATCAGACCTGTCAGCAAGAAATGCGGCAACAAGACAGCACTGCAGAAGGAACATCCACATGCCCCCCCATCCCCACAGCCCTTCTTACTGCACACAGATATTCAGAGTTGTGTTATTTATGTACATGCACATCATACAGAGACACGCAAACACATCAAATGTGTCAGAAAGTGCTAGGTACCCTAAGAATAAAACAGGTTTGGTTACCGGGTGTAGAGTGAAGTGGCTGCGCTCTGCCAGTGCTGCAGGGATGTCCGGAAAACCCAGCGCGATGCCACACAGTGTCTTTCCACAGTGACAGCTGGAGAAGGAAAAGTTTTTTTTTTTCCTTCCCCAGCTAGTTAAATAATTTCAACACTGAATGCTGTACAGGTAAGATTCTGAAAAACAATCACATCCTATTAGTCTTTTAGCTGCAACGTCCTTCTGTAGAAATATTAAACTGGGAGTAAATTACATTTAAGCATTTAAGTCGCTTGTTAAAGCAGACTGCCTCCTACCAGCGGCGTCGTGTTTGCTGCTAAAAAGCAAAATCGGCAGCAGTTTGAAAACAAAATGGAGCTATAACAGCGAAAAATTGAGAGAGTGCCATTAAACAGATCCAATTATTATTCTCTGTCCAAACAGAAACAGAGAAATGAAATAACATCTGTCATGTCATCTGCCAGTCAGGGGAGCCAAGCTGCCATCTATGTGAGTGATGGAAAAGGAAGGGGATCTCAAATCATTTTTCATTTTTCATTTGAATTATTTAAAGACACAAAGTAGTGGGAGAACAATGTCTTGCTTGTTTCTTGTTCTCTATTGTCCTAGATATATTTTTAAGTTTTAGTCAGTGGTTGTTTTATCTGCGATTTAAAATATTTAATATGGATGTGATATGTTTTTGTTGGTACAAAATTAAATATGGACCAAAAAGAAACCTAATGGGATTATTACTCAGAAAATTGCCGAGCCCAGACTGAAATACGACCTAAGCACAATGATGCTAAGAGGTGTAACAGCGCAAACACAGCATGGGAGCTACTTTTGATAGTATGTTGTTTCTTAAAGATGAAAAAGTTTGCTTAGATTTGTTGCCTTTGGGAGGAAAGTTTTCTGCAACTGAGAACTGAAGGAAGCTCCTTAAAGAATCTTTTTGAACACAGTTGATGTCTGGCTGCATTTGGCTTTAAGCCTGCCTAACTTGCACTTTAGGGGTGGGTATCAATTTGCAAAGGGAGAGTCTGTCCGAACACCCCATTCATTAGCTCTACATCTGTCACTGCTGATGATCAGCGCAGCACTAACAGCCATTAGAGCTGCAGCGCTGAGAGACATCAGAGAGGCTTGACTGGCAGCTGTCAGCTTCACCCTCCGTGTTTCACGGTGACTGAAATTAAATCATTCTGAATTCTGGGTCTAACACGCTCTTCATATCATTGTGCAGCACATTCATTGATGAATTATGCCAGAAGTTTATGATTGTTCTAATCAGAGTTTACCTCAATCTTTTACCTTTGTATTTTTATTTATGTATTTGATTGACAGGTAAAATAAAAATTGTCACTAAATTACACATTATAGATGGAAATATTCATCTTGACATCATCTATTGGTCCATGTTCGGAAGCATTAGGTTTCTGATTTTGACTGTGGCCATCTTGGGTTTTTAGAAATCACATATGGCCATATTTGGACAAGAGGGTAGAGTAGATAAGCTAGCCTAGCTAATCTTATTAGCAAAGTGCATCCAATACTGATGTTACTGTTTTTACTACTCAAAAATGTAAGGCTACTTTGGCCTCAGTCACGCAGGCCCAGAGACTGGTAATGGCAAGCAGTGGCAAGTGGTTGCTGGAGGTTGCTGCCGCTGTGCTGCACCAAAAACCTCCTCGTGATTACTTTGGTCACTAGCAGATTGGCAAGGATCAATCATCTTCCATGTAGTTTGCATGGAAGACTCCAGCTTGTCTGCAAACACTCACTAACTACGCACAGTGTTAGTTTACTTAAGACAAGCTGGCATCTTCCATGCAAACTACAGGCAACTATAAGCAATCTGCTAGCAACCAAAGCAATCACGAGGAGGTTTTTGTATCTTTGCACCCAATTTCGTCTGGTGACTGCCAGCAACCACTTGCCAACCAGTTGGAGAATATACATTTTTCCCTAGCAATTTGTGATGGCCAACCTGTTTGTGTGACAAGTTGGGTGGATCTAACAGAGAATCTGAGGATGCTGTACATTCATAACTTAGTGACTTGTAATTCACAAGCTAGCTAAGCCTTAGCACATCATCCCTTTTGCTCTATTGGAAACAAAATTTACATCGATTAGATTAAATTAAACTTTATTAATCCCTTTGGGAGGGTTCCGTCCGGGAAATTTAAGTTCCAGTAGCACTTTTTACATTATAGGCACACAAGCAGAAATATAGTCGGAATATTGTCAGTCAGAAACATACAAGAATATACAAGCAAAGGAATAAATAGATATATACTAAACAAAGATACAACAAAGACAAAGAAGATATAAGATGTCAGATGAAGTGATATTGCCCTTGATATTTACATGATAAATATCCGGTACTGAAAAAGTCTTGAATCTCATAAATTCATAAATGTTTTCTAAGGTCATAAATCACGTGAGCAGTAGGGTAATTTCCTCTTAAACTTAAACTATGTTTACAAACATAGAAGTTGCCGCCTGCTGGCCATTAGGAAGAATGGAGGATTGAGACTTTGGCTTGACTTTCCAGACCTGGAATTCATGTCCATCATTTATATACAGTCTTTGTCTTAAAAAAAAAGTTATGAAAATATTTTTACTCTGTGTGGCATGTAATTATTGTTACAACTTAGTAGCTGTTTTTTTAAAAATTATAATTTTATTGCTAAAACTCCAGATTGTGGTAGCTACTGTAAAAACTTAGAACTGATTGATTATTGTTGCCAATACAATTCATAATACTGAACATCTAAGCAGTGCTGTCTTAACTATGTGGGCTTCTAGGTATCAAAAATTTTAGTCCTGATGATAAATGTTCTTTTTTTGTACATTTTATATGTTTAAATGTTATAGTATCTTTTGGTCTCTTCTTTGACTTAAACTGTCGCTTTTCTGCCTCTTCTCCCAAGTTTTCAAAAGTGAGATTAAATGGAAAGTAAATCATCTGCCGAGGTTAACAGTTATATGTAAGTGAAGCAAATAGCATTCACGAGTTTGCTATTAAAGTTTTTTTAAATGTGAGTAGATTTTTATAAAAGGCTTGCTTTGGGCTTTTGCAGAATTTTACATAAGAAGAACGGGTGGAGAGTGAAGAGCTGGTGTCTCTGCTTTAATTCTACAGACACATTCAAGGAAAAGAATTCAAGGAAAAGAAAACATGAGACATTAATATGCTTCTTACAGGAAAACAGGACGCTCCTCATAACTCTTATCATTACTTTGGAGGTGGATTCGTCACTGTTTTTGAAAGCTCTGCTGTACATCATATCTTTAAAAATGAATTCCTCACACATTTTCACTTTGCCTTTTAAACTTTAAGGCTCCATAAGATTGCTCAGTCTCACACATTTTCTTGCTTGTTTTCCCCTTCAAGCTGTGATCGAGCATCACGGTGGGAAAAAAAAAAATTCTTCCTGTCATCTTCACGTAATTAGAAATATCTTTTCCTGGGAGCCTGAACACAAGGCAGGTCTGCACACAATGGTCAGTTCTCAGAATCGCATCCCCGTCGTTCTCCGGGGTAATTATGACAAGAGGGAACCAAAGAAAAAAGTGGTGTGGCAGGCGCACGCATAAGAAAGTCCTCTGTGTCATCCTCTGAAGCCCCTGCCTGCTGGAAAATAAACAAAAATAACAACCAACAAGACAACACACTCGGATGATCTGACTCAGTGCTCTTGGTACAACTTTCTGTTCTGAAGCTTTTCTCTTATTCCTTTTTTGTTTTTTCTTTTGTTTTTTGTTTTGCTCCTTAAACTAACGGCAAAAACAAACAAACAAACAAACAAAGCTCCCACAACCTTGAGAGTGACTGTTAGCCTTCATCTCATTGAGTTTTTTTGTCTCTCTCTCCCTTTTTCTTTTCTTTTCCTCCCACTCAGGCATCACTTGAACAGACACTGTTTGATGATCCCATGTTAAGTGCTCGACAGCTGAGGACGTTGTTTGTGGTGGCTCGCCGTGTCAAGGTGTTTGCAGATATTAAGTGATTGTTACACACAGACTAATTAAAAAGGTGAATTTCAAAAGCAGCAAATGAATATGCAAATGGTCTGTGTCTGCGCCCCGTTTTCTGAAGTGGTGATAACAATGTGGCTCTAAGCTCTTCTCTTAACTCTAATTTTCCTGATCCACCGTGACAAACAAACAGAAACGATAATCCTATTATATTTTTAATGGCACGGTTTTGTTTTCTCAAGGCAGTTGGTGAGAGATGTTGTTTTTCCGCGCAGTGTTTTCTTCGCCGTCACTGACAGAACTTGAAATCAATTTTCAGCCATTTCTGTTTCAGTCTTCGCACTTTTTCAACCAATTCTCCCGTCTCTTTGTCTTCATTGTGATGTTTGTACGTCCTTGTACCGGTCAACTAAAGAGAGCACTGTTTTTTTTTTCTCGAGGGCAGAATTTACATTAAGTAGCTTAGCTTTACTCTGGGTTATTATATGCTGCCATTTTTCATTACTGTGGGAAAGATACGTCCATTTGTTGGGGAAGGTTTTCCAAACCTTGACATTTGGAATATTTTGTTGTCTTTCTTATTAAAGCATTTAAATTAATGTCTCCCGTGAATTGTTTTGGGGTTTTATCCACATAGTGCACTCTGCTTTATTAACCTCAAACATAACCGGAGTGTGTTTGTACTTGTGGCTGACAAGAAAGTCAAAGCAAATATAATTCAACGGCTTCTCACAGCGAGACATTGCAGGCAGAAATGTGCCATCTGCATTAGAGGTTGAGTAATTATTTTTAAGCCTGCACGGACTGTGAGTGATCTACTGAGGCCACGTAACAGCTCTGTCTCAGATGTGTCGGAAGAATTAGAATTATAGTATTAGAAGCATAACGTTACAACAAATGATTCCGCGCACGGAAGTTACATGAAAGAACAGACTTTGTACCGAGGCAGGCAGTTGTGAAAGCTACCCAATATGCACTTTATGATTGCCATAGCAACAATCCAGGCAGTGGATATTTGTTCAAAGAAAGAGAACGCGTTTTCAGAATCAAATGTAAGTCACTCAAAGTCAGAACTCCATTCTTTTTAGTCTAAATATTAACATCTGAACTTCCATTCATAAGAAAATATATTCCACCCATCAGTCATGTGACCTTTTCTGCAGTGACTTGTAACCGTGTGTCCAGCCATGTTTTTAGTCCTCTGTCTTACACCTTCCTGTTGCCAAGCAGGAAGAGTCCTTTTTTTTTTTTTTTTTTTAATCGATCTGCCTGTCTACACGCTGTGCATTGGCTGTATTGCGTGTTTTCCTTTTTAGGGTGATGTTTGGTCCCTCGCAAGACTTGAGCTTCAGCTTTCAGGCCCCTCTCCTGTGGATCCAGCTCCCAGTTTGGATTTAGGAGGCAGACACCCTCTCTACTTTTAAGATTGGGCTTAAACCTTTCCTTTTTGATAAAGCCTACAGTTAGAACTGGATCGACCCTGGACGATCCCTCAGTTATAGGCTCGGAGTGTTGGAGGACTTCCTTTGAAATGCACTGAGCATGTCTTCTCCACTCACCCTTTTCCTTTTCCTGTGCGTTTATATATGCCACTACTGCAAATGTTGTCTTCTCTCTCACACAGTTTGTGTTTTTTCCTTATCTCTCTATGCCCCCCCCCCCCCCCAAAAAAAAAAAAAACTGGTGGTGTCAGATGGCTGCTCCTCCTCCCTGAGCCTGGTTCTGCTGGAGGTCTCTTTCTGTTAAAAGGGAGTTCTTCTTCACTACCATTGCCAAGTACTTGCTCATAGGCGATCTTTAGATATATGGGGGGGGGGGGGGGGTCTCTCTAATATAGTAGGGTGCAATATTAAGCACCCTGAGGCAGCAGTTGTTGTGAATTGGTGGCACATAAATGAAAATTGAATTAAACTGATCTGAATGGTTGAGGGAGAGTGTCGTCCTCTTTGCACAGGAACGGTTCACAATGCAGCGACTTAATACTCAATATTTAATCAAAACCACTGATTATTCTTGAATTTTCCCCAAAGTGCTTTTGCTGCCTTAACCAAACCACAGAGTCTGAATGTAGAAACTTCTCTGTGCCTCGAGAGTCAGCACTCTTGTAAAAAAAAAATAAAAAGAAAGAAATAGAAAGAAGATACAAAATGCTGAATTTAATCCAGCAAGCATAGAAACATAGCTGAGCAGGGAATTTAGCTGTACATAGACACCAGAAATATTACTTCCACAAAAGTCGCTTTGAGAGCCGTGAAACAAACATCTGCTCATTAACGTGTTGCGAAGCTTCAGCGGCGTCACGTAGATGTTATCAGTTTTCTCAGGCTGTGATGTGGTTGAAGGCTCTGGATCAAGCCAGCAAACGGACACTGAGTTCATGCCGCTTTGTCAAACTTCTGTTTCGAGGGTCAAGATGCTGTCAAAATATTTTGACATTCAATCAGTATTTGTTAGCATTTCCTCCTAAAGAACTTTTCTCCGCTGGTAAGACAGGTATCACATGTGTCTACACACAGTTTTGACAGTCACATCTCAGCCTGCCAAATTCATACAAATGGCCACTCATGTTTGCATTCAGCAGCACCGGTCACAGCTGCTTGGATGTCTGACAGGCACATCTAGAGTTCAGCCACCCTGTCTGTGTTGACAGCTACTGCTATTAAGAACACCAGCAGTCCACGGCTTCCAGCCAGGCTACCGACTGGTTTAGAGAGCACAGAGCGAGTGTGTTTTCCTTTAAAACGCTGTAGGTTTGGAGATTTTAGTTTACTAATTTCCAGCTGAATGTCGGAGGTAATGGTCAGATGAAGGATTTTGTTTCAGCGCCTTGTTGAAAGACGAGAAGCAAGAAGTACCAGGATGACAGCTATTTCGGGTGTATAGTTCAGCATAAGTAACTTCTGGGACATTTGTGTATGTATTAAGCCATGAAAGAGCTAAAAAAAAAAAAAAAAAAGAAATTGCAGTATGAGTGCAAAATGTCAACCCTCTAAAGGAGGATAGCGTCAAGAAAGAGTTTTGGCGTGGCTGCCTATTTCCTGATGACAACCAATGGCACATTCATTTCCCAACTAATACCTGAACTAAATGACTTATTCCTCTTGAACTCTAAAGGCTTGTAACTGTGATGGCATTATTTTATGATTTTCTGCGCCATGTGCCCTAATCAGTGAATAATAGTGTTAAAAATTCTCAGCTTGAATAAACACCACCGAGCGCTTATGCTGACAATGTAGGAGTTTCATTTTAAAATGTTTTACCTTCTCCCCCGGAAACGAAGAAAAGTCAACATGTAATTATTGTGGAAGTGTTTGTTTGAATCTTAGTCGACAGAGGTATTTAAGAGTCTGAGCCAAATCCTTATGCAGTCTCCCTTGAACCCGACAGAAGACACCGAGACCCCTTTAATCTTGGAGGTAATGCACTGACAAGCTCTTCTGACGCACCTTTCATTTGAAATGTTTTAATGTCTCTTCACATTCTGCTCCTGTCGTCTCCTTCTCCTTTGCTTCTTCCGTCTCCTCACCCCTCTTTCAGGAGGTAGGCGTTGTCAAACGTATTAAAAAAAAAAAAAGGGGAGCTTGAACTAACTTCTGAGGAACATCAGTCCAACCTTAATCAGAATTTTAGTGCGGCTTTTTGGAGAAGTTCATTTAATAAAGTGATGGCATGTGGAGGCAAATGCTCTACACCTGCACTCCCAGGGGACGACAGACACAGTCACTCCCAGTTCTCATCTATTAGTGGCTGGTGTGTACAGTGTTGCACGAATCCCACTAACAGCCCCTCAGCTAGGCAAGAGGCCGTGCATGGAAACTTTACACATGAAAAGAGCCACACTGCTCATACCAGTGTAAAACAGATGCAAATATGTGCATTTTTTGTGTCCTCTCTAGCTTTATTGCCTGCCTATTGCTACTATTCATCTTTTTGATGTCCATGGATGGATGGATGGATGGATGGATGGATGGATGGATGGATGGATGGATGGATGGATGATGGATCAGTGTCTTATATTTCTTTGTGGTAGTTGTGTTTGCAGTCTCTTATTGTGACATTTTGCAGGTGGTCCTTTGACTGCTTGGGCCTCTTGGCCTTGGTCCACCCATCTGGCTGAATGTATGGAGGTTTGGTGATGAAGAACTTCATATCCAAATGAAGGCCTTGCTTTGGTTCTATGCAGCAGAGCCACATTCATTCAAGTATCTTCGCCTGTACTAGTGCACCTATGATATTATTTACCTGTGTCTATTTCAGTCCTCAGGCTGCATAATATACTTTACCAGCAGTGATCCTTAATCTCGTGCACTTTGTTAATTGGAACCTCTTAAGTGTCTGTTTCTTTGCAGACATCAGACTAGCATAAGAGGATTGAAATGCTTCACATACTCTTCCTTTGAGACTGATTTGTCTTAATACCGAATGAGAGACGAGAAAGATTTTTAGACTTGTTTAGTACAGTGGGAATGCCGGGTGATGTTGTCAAAACTGTTGTGTTTCCCACTGTGCTCACCACAGGGGTGCGCAACTTACCATATGGGCCTGAGACATTCAGATTTGGCTTTAATCCAAAGCATGTCAGATTATTTGTATTGTGATATAGATTGTAATAAAAGAATGAATAGCTGCAAGCAGAAGTAAAAGGGAGGCGTGTACTCTGTAGCTTGAACATAGTGGGCTGATTCAACATTTCTTCTGGGCTGTATGTGAGATTTAATAATCAAATGCACCTGATTAGTTGATCATCAGCGAGTGTGGACACCTTTATGAAAGCAGGTGCTTTGTCAATGTCAATGTCAATGTCAATTTTATTTCTATAGCACATTTAAAACAGGATTGTTGACCAAAGTGCTTTAC
>JAVDPK010000281.1:49305-83990 GCA_034780415.1 Cichlasoma orientale | reverse complement strand
ATCATTCTGATTGCAAAACTGCCAGACATGACAGGCCAAAAAAAAAAAAAAAAAGGAAGCGCAGAGGATTAGTAAAGAGGAAGTGAGGGCAGCTATGAAGAGGATGAAGAGTGGAAAGGTGGTTGATCCACCAGATGTTATACCCGTGGAAGTATGGAGATGTCTAGGAGAGAGGGCAGTAGACTTTCTGACCAGGCTGTTTAACTGTTTAGAGGGTGAGAAATGGAGGAATGGAGAAGAAATGTACTGGTACTGGGGCTGCTGCAATACTGTCCCCACCATAGATTTTTTCCTCTGCAGAGGGATAAAGTTGACAAGCCATACCCGGACGCTATGGGAAAGAGTTGTTGAAGCTAGGTTAAGAAGAGAGGTGAAGATCAGTGAGCAGCAGCATGGCTTCATGTCACAAAGAGCACTGCAGATATGATGTTTGCTTTGAGAGTGTTGATGGAGAAGTACAGAAAAGGCCATAAGGAGTTCCACTGTGTCTTTGTGGATCTAGAGAAAGCATATGATAGAGTGCCAAGAAAAGAACTGTGGTGCTGCAGAGAAGTATGTAAGGGTGGTGCAGGATATGTATGAGGACAGTGAGACAGTTGTGAGGTGAGCAGTAGGAGTGACAGATGGGTTCAAGATGTGGGTGGGATTACATCAGGCATCAGCTCTGAGCCCCTTCTTCTTCACAATAGTGATGGACAGGCTGACAGATGAAGTCAGGCAGCAGTGTCCGTGGACTTTGATGTTTGCAGACAACATTGTGATCTGTAGTGAGAGTAGAGAGCACATGGAAGAGAGTCTGGAGAGGTGGAGGTATTCACAGGAGAGAAGAGGAATGAAAGTCAGTAGAAGCAAGACAGAATACGTGTGTGTGAATGAGAGGGAGACAGGTGTAACAGTGAAGCTGCAAGGAGTAGAGGTAGTGAAGGCAGATGAGTTTAAATACCTGGGGTCAACCATCCAAAGCAACGTACTGTGCACAAGAGAGGTGACGGAGAGAGTGCAGGCAGGGTGGAGTGGGTGGAGACGAGTGCCGGGGTGATTTGTGACAGAAGGATAGCAGCAAGTGTGAAAGAAAAGGTTTACAAGATAGTGGGACCTGCTGTGATGTATGGTTTGGAGACGGTGGAACTAACAAAACGACAGGAGGCCGCGCTGGAGATGCTAAGATTTTCATTGGGAGTGACCAGAATAGACAAGATCAGAAATGAGTACATCAGGCAAGAATGAGATGGTTTGGACATGTGCAGAGGAGGGATAGTGAATATATTAGATAAAGGATGTTGAATATGGAGCTGCCAGGCAGAAGGAAAAGAGGAAGACCACAGAGAAGATTCATGGAAGTAGTGAAGGACATGCAGAGGATGCTAGGGAGAGGTTGAGATGGAGGTAGATGATCCACTGTGGCACCCCCTAAAGGGAGCAGCCAGAAGAAGAAGAATACTTCTGAGTATACAGTACTGTGCAAAGGTCTTGAGTCACCCGTCATTTCTTTATATTCTTTTCCAAGGAGCTAGACTTTCTTGTCATTTTTTAAAGTGGTCTTTATTCAAGCACCATTCAAGCATAAAAAATTCAAGGGATGAACCAGTGTTGTGTCTAGACATAACAGAGAACTTGGTAAAGAATCAATTTTAACTGGTTTCTTTAAAGCACTTTATTACTAGCAGACTGTTGCAAAAAAACATAATTTGTTCCCATTTCTTTAGTTGAAACTACAAAAAATGCCAAAAATAACACAGTCTGACAGTATTTTTGCCCCAACAAGGTGATTCCCAAAGAGCTATTAGCTGAAAAATTGTCATATCTTCTTGACAAAAGAAGAAGTAGCAAGCCTAAAAAAAATATCGATAGCAGATGAACATAATCTGAAAGGCTTGTCCTTAAAAAATATGAACAAATCATTCAGCAAAGACCTGACACAGTCCCTGAGAGATGTATCTGGTCCTTCAGTTGATCCATCTACTGTTCACTGAAGCCTCATCAGACAGGGGGTCAGTGAAAGGGTGGCTGTCAAGAAGCCATTTTTAAGGAAGGGAAACAGGGAGAAAAGGTTGAGGTATGCCAAATCACACATCCAAGAATCAAATCATCAATATGTGGAGGAAGTCGGGAGAAAGGTACAACAGTGAGTGCCTACAGCCATCTGTAAAACATGGTGGAGGCTCCATCATAATTTGGAGCTGCATTTCAGCCGGTGGTTGGAGATCTTGTCAGAATTCATGGAATTATGAATGTAGAAAACTACAGCCAGATTTTTATCCACCACGCAATACCATCTGAAATGATCCCAAACACACTGCCAATGCAGTAAAAGCAAACCTTGATAGAAAAACACACAATGGAACACTATGAGTCATAGATTGGCCTCCCAAGGCCCAGACCTCAACATTATTGAAGCAGTGTGGGACCATCTTGACAGAGAATGGAATAAAAGGCAGCCAACATCCAAAGAAGAGCTTTGAATGTCCTTCAAGAAGCCTGGAGAACTATTCCTGAAGAATACTTAAAGAAATGATGAGAAAGCTTGGCTAAGAGAGTTCAGGATGAGATATCTTGTGTTGAAGAATAAAGGCAATCATACCAGATATTGAGTGTAAAGCTAATTAGAACTGAACAAACTATTTTTGCCTTAAATACTATATTTCCATGTGTGTTTGCACAGGTTTCAATAAATCACTGATATTTATTTCCCATTTTCCTAGCAAAATATAAAGAAATGAAGGGTAACTTAAGACTTTTGGACAGTACATTGTATACCATATGTACTGTGTACTGTGTAACGTGCATAAAAACAGATGGATAAAAAACACAAAGGTGAACATAAGATGAATTTACAAGAAAATCCTGCAGGGTACTTTTACACACAGAGTTAAAGCAGAAGGCATTTGGCTTAGCATAGACTTTTCAAAAGTTGAAAGTTAAATGCTAAGTAAAATGTACCCAATCTACAAAAAAAATCTAAAAACAGTATTTGTATTGTGAATTTAAGGTTAAAACTGTGCACAGAAATGGTGACCATTTCCAAAATGGTGAATTATTTCATTTAAAATCTGATACACGCAGTATGATGCAAGCTGCATTTCAGTGATTAATGTTTAGTCATATTCTGTAAAGGTCTCAGAGTTTAGTTTTGAACGACATTTAGTGCTTCTTTCTTCACTGAGCAGAGAGGTGTTATTCTGAGTCTCGGAATAGCTCAAGGCAATTTCTAGAAAACCTAGAGAGGCTGGTGACCATCTTTTAACCACCTTTTAGAGCTTCAGTCTACAGCTTACAGTGCTTTTAAACAAAACTGAAGATTGGTAATGACAGGAGTCTTTATCTGACCAGGTCACACGAGTGTTGAGTGTAACTGTCTGTTTCACTGCACTCCACTTTAGTCAGATATTTCATCATGATATCGGAGACTACTTTAAAAGGTAGTGCTAACTTAAACTTTTCTTATCTGATACACTTACTAGCAACTTGTGTGAGTCATCTGAAGAAAAAAAAAGAAAGAATCCATATGATGAATCTCATTAAAGAGATGAAGTAACTGGCGCAGCCTCACGTCTGCCAGCCTAAGTTTGAACTGCACACTAATCACCTGTTGATGATGCCTTTGATTTGAGAGTCCTTCTCCATTTGCTGCTGCTTCAGGCGCCGCTCGCTGTCTTCCAGGCGGTTCTGATACTGCTGCAGGATCTTGTTTGTCTGTTGTTCCTGCGACAGAAGTCGCTGCTCATATTCCTCAAGTTTGCGATGAGACATCTTCAGCCGCTCTTTTAACGAGTGAATTTCTTCTTCGTATTCTCTTACCTAAAAGAATGAATGAAATCATGTCACTTCGCTCATGTCATTACTGGTATTCAAAAAAAAAAAACAAACTCCTGAATGATGAGTGATTTTATCCATGTAGACAACGATGCTTTCTGCCACTACCCCTGCATAATTGTGTTAAAGCTCCAATCCAAGGGCATGAAAAGCATGCATATGTATAAAAAAGCAAAAATTATACTATTTTTATATTCTTCCCTTTAAGGTCATCTCCTTGTGCACCTCTGGGCTACTTCTCTTAGATTGGTCCCTAGAAGTCCTGTTCGGATAACTTGTGCATACAGTATATGTGATTTCACTACAGACCTCAAACTTGTGCACAGAGCAAACATCAAATTATGTGTCAACCTGATCCAACTGATCTGCAAAGAGATGAAAGAGACCTCAATATCATGTGAGGAGTCTTTTTTTTCCTCTTTGGATATTCACTGTTTTGTATAGCCTGAATTTGTCCCCCCACGCCAGTCAATCTAACTCCTAAAGTGCTACCCATTAAGCCCTAAACATCTCCCTCAGTGTCGGAGGGAGAACATTTGGTGTCGACAGCCTGAGCTGTGACAGGTGACAGCATATACAGTCCTCCTACTCAAAGCGATTTTTTTTTTAAGTCAGGAGTTTTTTGGTTTGGGGTTTTTTTGTTTTTTTTTTAAACCACATCCACACAATATTCACTCATCACCACCCTTTATGTGCAATTTGGAACTGCAACTATTTCCTCTAAATTAAATTTAAGTTAAAGTGGAAGGGTTGCCAGGAGAAAGCCTTTTTTCTCAAACCAAGAATAAACCACAAGACTGCTGGCAACACTGCCCGTCGGACAAACGAGACCAAAGTGGGGATCTTTTGTCATAATGCACAGATCCATATTTCGCACAGCACAGCATATAAGCACAAACACCTCATATCAACTCTCAAGCATGGTGCTGGACGGGTGATGATTTGGGCTTGCTTTGCAGCCACAGGACCTGGGCACCTTGCAGACATTGAGTCCACCATGAACTCCTCTGTGTACCAAAGTATTCTAGAGTCAAATCTGAGGCCATCTGTCTGACAGCTAAAGCTCTGCCCAAACTGGGACATGCAGCAGGACAATGATCCCAAGCACAGCAGCAAATCTACAACAGAGGGGCTGAAAAAGAAAAGAATCAAGCGGCATCAGCCTCACTGAACTGAAGCAATGCGGTAAAGAAGAGTGGGCCAAAATTCCTCCACAACCATGTGACAGCCTGACAAGGTCAAAATGATTATTTCAAGTTATTACTGCTAAAGGTGGTTCTACAAGCTACTGAATCATTGAGCATAATTAATTTTTCACATGACTGCATAGAGTCCTGTGAAAACTTTCTTTGTCACATAAATGTTCATCAGGTATGGTTTTGCCTTTTTTTTATGCATGCAAGGCCAAAATACTGTTTTCAGGATCTAGAAATCCAGGTCCTTATGACAGGAAATGTGTGATGAAACAGTGCAAGCCTGCTGCCATTGTCCAAACAACCTTAAAACTAAGCTGTTTTATATTATACAAAATGTGGGAAAAAAAACTGTGATCAAACCCTATCAATCTATCCTTATTAAATTCTGCGACACCTTCAATTTTCTTAATTTACTAAATGGAAATCAGCTACTAGGAGAGCATTAACAAAAACCTGACACTTCACAGAAAACTATGATGACCAGTTTTTAGCTTCCAGTAATCTCATCAGAGCATGTGGGTTATGCATATTTTTTTGAAGAGGTGCAGGGAGGAAAAAAGTGTGCTAACCCTTTCCAGTCGTGACTCATCCATACTCTTTGAGTACTCTTTCAGCTGGCCCTCACGGTCCGGCCGCAGGCTCTCGATGTCAGCAGACAGATGTGGCATGTTGGACACCCAGGCAACCGTCCGCTCATTCATGGACGGAGTGTTCAGAGTGGATTGAGAACCCTGAAACAAGAGTTTTGCCTTACTAACAGGATTTTCTTTCATGACATTCAAAATATTTACAATTGTCTTTATAGAGGAAATTCAGTATTAAATGAGCCACTTAAGAATGTGATTCCTGTGTACACTGTTTTAAACAGACACAGGTTTTATTTTTTTTTTATCTCTGATGTTGCAAATGACACTTTGGAAAGAAAGTTTCTACACTTACCTGCTTATTGACAACTGGCTTGAGCAGATGCTGCTGTGGCGGCTGCAGCTGTGACTGCTGAGACTTCTTGGTGCTTTTTGTGGGCGTGTCCGTTGCCTCCTCTGCAGCTGCTGGCGGGACTTGGTTCTCTTTGGCGGAGCTGGTCTGGTACGGGAGCCCGGGAGCTGGACTGTCTGTCACCGACAGCTGCCCATCCTGTTGCGTCTGCGGCGTTTGCTGCTGCGCCTGCTGCTGCTGTTGCGCCTGCTGCTGCTGAGCCTGCCGTGATTTTGGCTGACTGCCGCTTAAGTTTGTTTCCGAGGAGTTGAGGAGGAGGTTTCTGCTCTGTGGACGAACCTTTGGAGGTGTGGCAGTGGCTGGGGTGTTAATGGACCGCTGGGACTTGAGGTGCTGCGCGGCGATGGATGTCTGGCGGACAGGGTGGACTGTAGTTGGAGGCGTGGCCAAAGAGGCAGGCGTGCCTGTGCCTGTGGGTGTCTGAGATGCGACTCCCATCAGGTGCTGCTGCTGAAGGGACTCCTACAAGAAAAGGAGAAATAAAGGCAAATGATTAATAATATACGTTTCTGACTTACCCAACAGAGATGCATGTGAAAACACAAATGTCAAAAACTGCTGATTGGACATCAGCTTGTCTTTGACCTTTGCACTCAGTCTTTTCTCCATGCAGCAGTCAGACTTTTTAACCAGCACTGCTCCCAGAAATATAAGTGGTCTACTGTATTCACCACTACTATTATATAACTGTACAATATACCTCATTTCAAATAGGTTCAGTATTTATTTATTCATTCTACTTTCTACTTTTTTTTATATTTTAATTTCTTTTTTACTTTACCTCTTGTACTGTTTTATTTTATAGTATCCTAGTTACTGTTTGTGCTCTGTACAATACCTTTGCTGCTGCTACAGTGAATTTTCCCATCATGGGACTAATTAAGGGATTTCTTATCTTATCTTATTAAAGAGTATATCTGATCTGTGCATATGTGATCTGCAAACAGAGAAGTTAATTGACCGGTGCACTGCATGTGCCACTAGTGAGTGGGCATCTTGTGCGATGCCACAAGTATTTCCATTAGTGTGAATGTTATTCTTAAAAAATAAAAAATAAAAAATCAGTTCCAACCAGGTTGTGTGATGCTATAATCCCCAAACAATTCAAACATGGGTACTTAGAAAAATGAATAGAGTTAGGGCATACTCATTCTAGGCACAGCTGCCTTGCGCCGTGATCAAGCTCAATTCTCCGCACTCCCCCTCAGGCGAGTGCTCACACTGCCCTTGCATAAACACACACTTTCTGAAAAAGTGCACCTGCAGAGCAGAAGTTTCACAATTTTATGCATTTTGGTGATTAATTGTAGAAACACTGGAACACTGTCATCGCACATATTTGTTAACTACTTAACTACTTTTTTTACAGAAGCAGCTCTCTTTTAGGAAGTGTTAGAGATCCGTGCTGAGGCGGGAATAGGGATCACACTACATGCATACTGATAGTCCAGCTGAACTGCACCCGAGCCCAACTTTTCAAGCCGGTCACAGAAAAATTTGCTTCCCCGTGCATGGGCACGACATGCAGCAATCACATTAGGCAAATGAACTGAGCTATGGGGGGTCAAGCGTGACTGGGCATGGTGTGGAGTATGCCCTTTATGGATGGGAGTAAGGCACCCTTTCAGCAATAAGGTGGTGTAAAGGTTAGCTGTAGACATACCTAATGAGTGGCCTTTTATTAGGGTACACCTGGTGGAGTATTCTAATGCTTCTGTCATATTATTTGAGCTCATAAGGATCAGTTTCAGATGTGTGCATAACCACTGAAACCCAATGTTTCGATTCGACAATGGAGACATAAACACACCTGCCCTAGTTAACCTGAGAGGTGCGGATGGTCATGAATAGCTGTTTAGTATTAAAAAAAACAAAGCAAAGCAGACATATGCATATGAATAAACAGGTAGATGGATGGATAGAATGAAAGATAATGAATTCATGATTACACCATCTGCATTAATATGCAGGAAGCTTGTGATGTTTGTTCCATTAAAGCCCACGCACCAGGACAGAAATAGCTCAACTACATGACACCGTCATTAAACGCTATCATTTTACACAGACGTGTCATAGTAAACTTATCACTGTAATGGATCAACAGGCCCATAAAGTTCATTACAAGCTGTTTCATTTAAAATTATATTTTGCAAAATACAAGAAGCTCTCTCAACTCTATTAAACAGATGACAGTTTAACTTAATTGCTTCAACTCAGGTCTTCAGTATAGATTCTGATATAGCTTACAGCAGAGACTGATTAATAACTACACGCATAGTATCTGCATTTCAAGACTTTATCCTGCCCTACTGACCGACCGCGAGTATCCAGCTCTGCTGAATCGAGGGCGCGCAGTGTGATGGATGTCAAGCGCTCTACAAAGTTCAGCAGAGTAGGCAAGTGAATGATTCTGCTCCAGTGCGTTGTCTGTAGCATGACAAGTACTCGTAGGTTTCTGTTACATTTGCATATCATGCTGCATAAGAGAGGGCCTTTTTTTTTTTTTAAACATCTGAGCTTTATTATGCAATCTGACAATCAGTCTCAACACAGTGAAAACAAAAGTACAAGAAGGATCTAATGCACTCCAACAGCTAATCTGAATTCACTGACTCAGTCGAGGTGTTAAAATCACACTAAGAATAAATGGCAAGCCTCTAAGTATGTTGGGTAATTTGGCTGGAAATTTAAAAAAAAAACAAAAAAAACCCAAAACAATCCAGGTCTTTTTTAACAGAGCTTGGCTTGTCCTCATCACAACATTCACAAGCCCAGCTTGTGAAAATATGTGAATATTTATTTAGGGAATTTTTTTTTTTTTTAAATGCACCACTCCTAATATTTAAGAAGACTTTCAAAATATACAATATTGTGCAAAAGTCTTGAGTCACCACTCACTTCTTTATATTTTGCTAGGAAAATGGGAAATAGTTGAAGCATTTATTGAAACATGTACTTACATGCATGGATATACAGTACATGAGGCAGAAACAGTACATTTCTAACAAACTTGAAAGTCAATATTTGGTTTGACCACCTTTATTCTTCAATGCAGCCTGAACTGTCTTAGGCAAGCTTTCTTTTAATTACTTCCGCCGAGGAGGCTGTGTTTTCTGTGGTGTTCACGTGCATGCGTGAGTGTCTATAAACACGACAGCTCGAAAATTTTTGAATGAATTCTGATAAAAACTTTACAGGGGTGTGGAGTGGAGTCATGTTAACGATCCATTAAAATTCAGCTTACATCCACCGAGGTCTTCGAGGTCAACTTAATGATTTATTGGTGGAAAACAGATTTTTAAAAAAGCCTTATAACTTAGAAGCTATGAGTCTTGAAAGTGTGGTGTGTATTGACAACATATAGAAAGTACCGGATAAAGATTTAAAATATCACGCCACATTTGACCTCTGACCTCTTGTTCACGGTCATTAGATTGATCTGAAGGTCAAAATGATAATAATGCTATATAAAGCTATTTAAAACTTTGTTTCTTACTGCCATTGTTTGTATTGACAGCATACAGGGATATAGGGAATGATTTATGGGGACCTTTGACCTCTTCTTCAAGGTCAAACTTTCATAAAAAATAGCCTTGTCTTTAAAACTTTGCTTAAAATTCTACTACCTTTGTTTGTATTGGCAACATTTAGAAATGATACTGGTATATGAGAATTCTATATATCACTATATTATAGTTTGCAGCATGGTGGAGCAGTGGTTAGAACTGTTGCCTCACAGCAAGAAGGTCCTGTGTTCCAGTCCACTATCTGGCCAGGGCCCTTCTGAGTGGAGTTTGCATGTTCTCCCCGTGTCTGTGTGGGTTCTCTCTGGGTAGAGGGAAACCCCTCTGAACCCTACGCCACAACCTGACCTGCACCTCACAAAAAATGTAACTACACATCGGGTCGACGCAGCCCGCAACGATCATGACTGGCTTGACCCAGGAGGGAAAAAAGTCCCAGCATTTTAATTGTTTCTATCGGCTGGCTCCACATATAAAACACCGGGACACGACCACATGGTAATAAACAAATAATGCACCTCGCACAAGCATAAATGTCAGCAATGACGTCGGCCTCTTACATAGGTTACGTCGTAAGCGTTACAAAGATTCAGTGCAGAAGTCTAAATCAGGCCTGAAACAGACTGGCGACCCGCCCAGGGTGTACCCTGCCTCTTTCCCTATAGCAGCTGGGATAGACTCCAGCCCCCTGAATTGGATAAGTGTAAGAGAGAGAATGAATGGATGGATGGATGGCATCCAAATATCATGTCATATTTGACCTCTCACTTTTACATTTCACATCTGCCTTCCTTTTAAGTAAAGAAAGTATTGTCAAGAGAAAGAGAATGAGCTGCCTAGTCAGTTAGAAATATATTGTAGTATAATATTATATAATAAGCTCACGTTATTCATGTCCAGTTCTTTATAAATCAATACCTATTACCCATTACCTACTCCTACTTCCTATAATGAAAAGAAAAAAGAAAACAAAATTAAACACAATACTAATGCCTTTAAAGTAAATACTGCCCAGAGAGTGAGCTGCTTTGGTGGATGTTTGCACTCTCTAAATCAGTGACCACGGACCACATCCGGCCCGCCAGAGATGTCCATTCAGCCCCCCGAATATTACTGAAATCAAGACTAGCCTACTGAGGAAGAAAAAATATGAAGAGTTCAGCTGCAAAAGCCGTTAAATACCACATCCGTCAAAAGTGAGATAATAATATTTACGGAATCCTTTCCACACGTACTGTACGCCAATTAATCATGTCACATAATAACCCGTTAAATACCCATCTCTGACTAGTCTGAATTATCAAAAGCCTCCAAACACCACTTCCTATTGCACGTAAATGCCTCCATGTCCCTAGAACCAATCAGATTGCAAGATCGGCCCATGTGACTTCAAGTATTTTTAGCACTGTGCTGCACTGAGGAGAGCCGGATGTTGTTGGTGGTGATCAGATTGTAAACACAGTTGAGTCTCACTTTGTTTTGTGTAGAAAAAATGTTCAGTGATCGACACCCCCCCCCCCATGGTTGTCACAAGCCGTGCTGCCTAGTATCTACTATTCTGTTATCTGTTATTGTTAAATGTTAATGTGCTGCCATTTTTTGCGCCATAGCAGTTGTACTGTGTGAATCTATGTCGAAATCTTTTTTTATCACAATCCAATATTTGGGCCTATTGCCTTCATTCACACTGGGCAGAGGACGGACTGAAGATTTAGCTGGTTTTGCCACAAAACAGAATATTATTTGTTAAAAAGTAGGTAAATTACTATATTACTATATAGTTGGTTTCATTTAACATTTTATTGTTTCCCATGCTCATATCTATAACGAGAATTGTGCACAATTGCGGAGTTTCCATAACAACCGTCAACATAACAGAGAACATGTAAGTGCAAGACTCGCACATCACATCATTAAAAACCGTATGAATAAGATAGATAAAATGATATATCAAATGATAATATATTACATAGGATACAGTAATAATTTTTATTTTACTTTACGAGAGCATCTGGCCCTCGCAGTGTCTGCTGAGAAAAATTCCAGCCTTTGGACAAATGTAGTTGATGACCCCTGCTCTAAATGCTTGTTGTTTTTTTAGGTAGTCTTCAGGAATAGTTCTCCAGGCTTCTTGAAGGAGATTCAAGGTTCTTCTTTGGATGTTGGCTGCATTTTCTTTTGTTCTCTGTCAAGATGATCCCAACCCTGCTTCAAAAATGTTGAGATTCAGGCTCTGGGGAGGCCAGTGACTGATGGTGTTCCATTGTGTGTTTTTCTGTCGAGGTATGTTTTTACTGCACTAGAAGTGTGTTTGGATCATTGTAAAGCTGAAAAATGAAGCCATCGCCAATCAGATGCTTTCCAGATTGTATTATACGGTGGATCAAAACCTACTTTTCTGCATTCATAATTCCAGGAATTTTTAAAAGATCCCCAACACCACCCACTGAAATCCAGCCCCAAACCACAACAGAGCCTCCGCCATGTTTTACAGATGGCTGTAGACACTCACTGTTCTGACTATTTGAACCAAAACTTTGAAATTTGGATTCATCACTCCATAAGACCTTGTTCTAGTGTAATTTGGCATACCCCAGACCTTTCTCGCTGTTTCTCTTCTTTAAGAATGGCTTCTTGACTGCCACCCTTCCACTGAGACCATTTCTGATGAGGCCTCAGTGAACAGTAGATGGATCAACAGAAGGTCCAGATGCATCTCTCAGATCCTGTGTCAGGTTGTTGCTGGATTTTTTCCTATTTCTTAAGGACATGACTTTCAGACACTGTTCAACTGTAGACAGTTTTTTAGGCCTGCTACTTCTTCCGTCCTCCACTTGTCCAGTTTCCTCAACAGCACACTGCACACCATGCAAAGATATTAGTTTTTATAAGGGGTAGCTCAAGACTTTTGCACAGTACTGCATTACAATACAGAAATAGCCAGCACCAATACATCAGATATACAATTATGAATAAAAGTTATAAATACCATTAAGACACAAATTGTATAAATGTGGAAATATTTATTTTAAAAACACTATTTTTAGATATTGGTGTGATTCTTAGTGTTTTTAAATTTCCTGAATTTACTTTGTTGTACTGAATTTGAAAACCTCTGAATCAGTCAGAGCTGCTATAATAAAAAGAAGATCGTTATTTCCATCTGCAGTAATATTTGATGCTATAAATCTATTCTGACATATCCAGAGAGAACGGGGGCAAGACATGCATGCGAAACAGTGCAGGCATTGATGACAACAGATAAGACACTAATTAAGTTAGAAACAGCACGAAAGGAGGAGCTGAGGTGGAGGTGAATTGCAAAGTGGCTTGCAGCTACAACTGTACTATGAGATTTGCCTTATAAGAGATAAGATGAGTGGAAGGGTTGAAGCTGAGCAACCAGCTCAGGCTCAGGCTGGTACTGAGATCAGTTGCTGCCTGGATTGTTGGCTGACCTTGACTTTGTGGCCTGCCTGAACCGATGCTGTTCTGAATAAATAAACAGTCAAAAAATTCAAACCTCTATAACATGAGGAAGCATCTGGATTTTAATATAATTAGACACAACTATTGTTTTTAGGATTAGGATTTCAGCTCTCAGTGATTAATGAACAAGAGCTTAAATTAGCGGCAGTAAGTTCGATCATGACAACAAACACAAAGCAACCTTTTAAGCCCATATATTTACTTTAGTGTAGGCCATGGGAAATGTTAATGGGGTGCATCCACAAAAATAAAGTTTGCAGGTTCCTCATAAGCTCATTATCCTCCATCACATTATCCTCCAGTCCTTGCAGTCCATTTTTCATGTAACACCATGTGCATAAACCTTCCTATAACTGGCAGTCTCAAGCGCACAACAGCTGATCAAAATGTGAAAGTATTCAAATGTGACCAAAATTATTTTATCATGAAAGAGAAATGATTGGACAAAACTGCTCCAGATGAAAGAGAACATCTGACATGAAGAGCAGGCTGAACGTTTTAAGCTTAATAAGGATTTTGGCCATTGAGATAAAATGCCTTCGTCTCTGAGTTTGTACAATTTAGTATAAATATGGAGGTCAATTTTTAACCTGATGACAGTTGGGGGGGGGGGGTTATAACTCGTGGTGATTGTTTTAATCAACTCTCTGCCGACTGAATGAGGAGTTATGATATGTGTCGGTGCAAAAACAGACAGCACGTTCTACAAATATTGTAACAAAATCCCAAATGCATCCCCGTAGATCCCATAGAAACACATTGCCTACAACTATTTGGACGATGGCACAATTTTTTAAAACAAATGAAATTTTACTTAGTTTGTCTAATTGCCTTTGAGCCTCTGAAAACGGGAGACTGCACATATAAAAACGGCTGCAGTTCCTAAACAGTTAATGACACACATTTGTTAAACCCCTCGATTTAAAGCTGAAAGTCTGCATTTCAATCACATATTGAACATAAACACATAAAATACACTGCGGTGGCGTACAGAAGCAAAAACACAATGATTTTGTCATTGTCCAAATACTTAGAGCAAGGGCCTAACTGTATACATTTTTCTGTTTTTAAAATAAACAACAAAATGTTTAAAGCAAAAAAAACCAAAACTATTTGACTCTATGTATTAGGAAAAATGAGATTCCTACCTGAACCTGCAGCGACAGCTGGTGCCAGGCATAGTCATTGCTCTGATTCTGCCGGGTGAAATCATCACTGTAGCTGTGTGAGTGGACAATGCTGGGCTGTACCAGACTGCTCTGTGACCGCAGGGCGGACAAGTCCTCGCTGCGGGAGAAAGCGCTGTTGCCAAAGGCCGGTGGGTAGTCATGATGCCCATTCTCAGGCTCAGGGGCGAGGAGAAGAGGAGGGGGAGGCTGGGCTGACTGAGCCGGGGAGTTCTGGGCGGCCAGATGGAATAGCGGGTTCTGGAAAGACAGGGGGAAGTGCATAGCCGCTGCCGCCTGCTGCTGTTGCTGAGAGATGGATTCGGTGGGCCCCCCTACATGACCCATCTGGCTTATTCTCAGACCAGAGCCCGCCGAACCACTCGGCAAATGCCCTCCCATACGAAGAGGGCCACCGAGGTTCCCAAAGCTGTGGCCGAGACCTGCGATGGAGGCCTGAGAGGAAGTGAGCATGTCTCCCACAGAGTTCAGATTGGAAATGCTGTTCATGCGAGAGTCCTGAAGGTCCATCATGGATACACTTTTGTTTACACTGTGGACCTGAGAGACACAAGAAAACAAAGTAGCACCAAAGAGAAGCATAAATAACACTACTTTCCTCGTGGCAAATAAAAATGTTCTTATATGCTGGTTTTAGGATGACCATCTGTCAGGATCTACACATGGAAAAAAGCCTTTTGGACTACTCCGAAGTGCTTACAGATACGGCTGTTAATGTGGACTGTACCTCTTAAATAACCAACAAACAGCCAGTTTGTTGTCTGGCATAATTACCATGGGACACCACTGACTGTTAACAGGGTCTGAGTTCTTTAGACTCCAATAGAGTGATTAGTGTTTTGCTGTTTCTCCTAGGTGGTACGATCAGGCGTGGCATTGTGGCATCCGTGAAAAAGAAAAGGATTAATGACGTTTAGAAGAGTATGAAATAAACAGCTAGATGACAGCTACAACAGGTTCAGGCTGAATTATTTCATGCAGCACCACTATAACTTCAGACATAAACAGATAAAAGATTTAAAAAAAAAAACTACAGATGAACGAGCCTGGTTTTGGAGGGTTAGTGCAGCTACTGGACACATATGATCTGCCACCCACCGGCTTGCTACAGAGGCATTGTTAGGCTATAAACACTGCAGCACTGGGGAGGTCTTAGATGATTAGGGTTAAATTGTTTTCAATCCAGGTGCAAGGTTAGGCTCAGTCAGTGAGCTACAGCAGCAGCAAGTGTCCAATCAGCAGAGAGATGGGCCATAATCAGATAAAACTGCTGCCAGGAATAGCAAGAGAGTCTGAGATGAAACCATCAACAACATGAGGTTAGTAAATAATATATCGTTGTGTGGTTTGAGGTCCTGCTTACTAAAATATGCTTCAAAGTTTGATCGTGGACATTTTTTTCTTTTTTGGGGATTTAGGTCGTGTCAAATATCAAAACATAGCAGCATGTTGCAAAGATAAGGTACTTTACTCATCACTTAAGTGAAAAAGCAAACATATATTTTATGTACTTTGAGAAAATACATAACCCACTCCATAACTTCCAGATGCAGTTATTATATATTCAGGTATAGGTAAACACCTGTAAAAATGATATATTGTTATACATGCAGGATGATTGACGCTGTACCTTCGGATCAGGTTCTGTGATGTCCGAGCTGCTTGTGCAGTACGCAGGGCTCGACCGAGCCAGGGGCGGGCGCGTCACGTAGAACACTTCCCTCGACGAGCGAAGGTCTCGTTCCGCGTGGCGCCTCATGTTCAGATTAGATGTGAGGGATTCTACAGCTGACACTCCGGTAGTGGGGGACGGCAGGCGAGAGATGTCGATTGAACTAGAAAATATACAAGAGACACATTACCAAAAAGCTACATCCAGAAATTTTATGCTCGAATTATCCCATTTGGTTTCGAGGTGGCATTGGCTCAGATGGTAGAGCAGTTTGTCTAGTAACTGCAGAGTTGGCAGTTCGATATCCGACCCCTCGACATGTTTAGGTGTCCTTGAGCAAGACACTTCTCCAATCTTGCTCCCGAAAAGGACCTTAGCATGGAAATGATGTGTGAGTTGTAAGGTGCTTTGCAGAAGTTGGATATGGTTTTAAAGTGTCATGTAATTGTAGTTACATTTACAATTTTAAGTAATGTGCATAGCCATGAGCAGCCTTAATTAGACAGGCAACAGTAAAGGGGAAGCCAGTGGTTCCCAAAGATTTTTGTCTTTATTATAAAGGCAGTATTTCAGTATTGTAACACCTCTTTGTTGCTTGGATGGATTTAAGTTGTTATATTTTTTTATATAATCTGAAAATGAGGCCAGGGACACGATGACAGCTTAGAATTTTTTTCAAGCTGTAGCAGCCGAATTTGAAGTGTTGCATTTCAAATTAAATAGAAGTACTTTATTGAGTAAGGTACAGCAGGGTAAAATGCCTGAGAGGCCTTGTAGCAAGCCATGCACAACAGCAGCAGGTGTGTGCAGAGGTGAATGCAAAGTGACCAGGTCAGGGCCACACAGGATGATCCTGGGACTCCCTGGGTGGCCAGGGGCACCAGTTGGGCCAGGCATGTTAGGGCTTAAACTTAAAGAAGTGGAAGGCGCCTTAACCACACAGCTGCAAACAAGAGAGAGACCTACTGTATAAACAAGGGCAGCCCGTGGCAATTTAGGTGTTTGTGTTGATACGTTGTGTTTGGTTTTTGCCAAAAATGGCACTGTGTTTTATGTTGAAACGTCTCCACTTTGGTCTCATCTCTCCAAAGGACGTTGTTCCAGAAGACTTGTGGTTTGTTCAGATGCAGCTTCGCATACCTAAGCCATGCTTGTTGCTGACTTTGGGGTGAATTTGCTAAGACGTCCACTCCTGAGAGGTTTTTGACAGTGTGTTGACACACACCTGAATGCTCCAGACCAGCGAACTGCCAAAATGTCTGCTTTTATAGAGGCGCTCACACTTACTGATGATCAATTAATCAAGTGCATTTGATTAACAGCAGCTGGCTGCTATTACTTACCCTCCCGTGGAAGCAGTAAGGGTGTACTTACTGCGAAGAGTCCTTTGAAAATGTTCTTTCTCACATGACTGCACTTTATGTTTAATAAACACAAAATATGTGCCACAAAATATAATCATTGTTATTTATGTTAAAGGCTCATTTAAACAGGCAGTCATGGTACAACAGTCTCTTGACAGTCTTAGAGTGCTAAAATGAATTAAAACACACGGTAAAAAAAAAAAAAGAAGAAGAAGCTTGGGCAAGAGAGTCTGGAAGCAGATGGTGCCCACATTTACTGATTGATAAAATACTTTAAAAGCCTGAAGAGGTGCATTAGCATTAGCATTACAGGCTCTTAGAAATACACCAGTGTTGTCCTGAGCTAGTAAAACTCTCTCTTATTATGTATTCTTGGTCTTTTTATGCATTGTTGCTAATTACACCCTAATGAAACTGCCTTTCTGTGTTCCTGTGCCTTTCTGTGGGTGGGGTGTGTGTATATATATATATATATATATATATATATATAAACAACAAGGGGCCATGAGAAGGTACCTGTTTAAGTCACGCATCATAAGGCTTTGGAAATCAGAGGACATAAGACGATTGAAGGATGGGCGGGAGAAGAGTCTGTCCTTCGGTCGGTCTGGCTGGTGATTTGTCGGCATGTGAAGCTGCGGGTTCCTCAGAGCGACGCTGATGTCATTCAGCAGCCGAGGCAGGGGTCCAAGTTTGAGTATAGCATCCTGCAGAATGGACAGGCTTTCAAAATCAAGACAAGAAAAAAAAAGCTCACATCCTCTAAACAGCTGTTCCCAATATTGTCTTTTTTTTTTTTAACCACTGCAGGCTATTTTGTTAACCATGTTTTAGCAGCACAGCCAACTGAGAGAATGATCCAACTGGAAAAAAAAGACAAGATAAAAGGTAAAAGTGGCTACTTTGTGTACTGATGAGCTAGGTTTATATTCATTATACTGCTGGTGAAGGCTTGACAGGGAGTGATTTAGAAAACGAAGCACAGATAGGAAATTGCCATATAAATATCTTAGAGCCATAATAAATATTTATTAAATTATTAAGATAGCAAAGAGGGATCCAATGAAAATGACTCAGACTCTATTACAGTAAATATGGGGGCCAGTTCACACTGCAGTGTTTTTTTTCCCCATCACTTTCATATGTTCCAGTTTTTGGTTATATTGCACAATTTCTTTCTGTGTTTAACATATAACATAGATTTTGGGGAAAAAAAAGTCAACATGGTATTGCTTAAGTAATATTTATAAGAAGAAATCTTTGTCACATTTTCAGATTGCTTCCTCCTACCCAGAACAAAATATTCCAGGGTCCAGTAAACTCATTGCCCCCTCCATTTAGAAAAGGCATTCATGAAACATTAGAAAACACTAAAGCGCTGTCTGCAAACATCTTAAACAATTTATGGCTAAGCATAAACGATTTATAACTTATAAATATAAGTTACAACAGAATTTTGATAAAGACGGAATATTCTGGAGTTCAAAAATAAATTACAGCTCAGTTTTTGAGAAGGCCAGCTGACGGTCATTCTGTGTTGTCAGACAGCTGAGGTTCACGTTCCGCTAACAACAATTTTCAGACATATTAAATGAACCTATCGTGTTATTCCACCTACCTTGCTAAGCTGGCCCATGACTTCCCACAGTAAGCTGTGGAGCATGGACAACTCTCTGCCGAGGTCAATGTAGCCCTCAAACCCTCCTGCATTCCCTCCGGTGTCCAAGTTGGAAATCTCATAGAGAAACTGCTGCATGGAGCCCCACTCCATCTCCAGGAACTCGTTCATGAAATACAGGTATTCTTCCTTAGGTCCAAATCTGCACACATCACAGGCAACATTTGTAGGACACATTAAGACAAAAAAAGAGAAGAACTTGGAAACATACTGCGCTGTGCACTGTGTTAGCGGATCTAATGTTTACAGTCTGTGAGCGTAGAATTTGAGCTGTTGCATGTTTGTTTTTGTTGTTCTGTAATTCTGATATCAGTGAGTGCAACATGCTGCATCAAATGTGGATAAAACAGAATGCAATAATTTGCAAATCACTTACGATATTTTAAATCAATGCAAATATTTTATTTTATGCTAGGAACACATTTCAAAAGAGTCGGGGCAGGGGCATGTTTACCACTGCATTGCATCACCTTTTCTTACGACGGCACTCTGTAAGCATCTGCTAACCATTTTCCTATTCTTGCTTGATGTGGGAATTCAGCTGCTCAGCAGGTCAGAGCCTCCTTTGTGGTATTTTTCATTTTGTAATGCATCAAATGTTCTCAGCGGGTGACGAGTGTGGACCGCAAGTGGTAGTTTTGCAACTTGATTCTTTTACTACCCAGACATGCTGCTCTAATGTTCTAAAACGGGCTTAATGTGGTTTGTCATTGTCTTATTTAAGGAGGGGGAAAAAGGGAAGATAACAGGAAATAAGAAAAAAAAAATCTTCCCTAAAAAGAAGTTATCTGAATGGCAGCACGTGTTTGCTCCAAAAGCGGTATATAGCATTAAGGAAGCCTTCACTGTACCTCCATACCATGAAGAACGCTGGCAAAAACGAGACTTCAGCTTCTTTTTATGGTTTCCTAAAACAATTTTAAACTTTAATCTGTCAGACCACAGGACAGGTTTCCTCTTTGTCTCAGTCCATCTTTGAATGGTGCAGTTTTAACTCTTTCCTCTATAAAGACAACATTTAATGACACCACAATATAAACTTAGCACAAAAACTAAGGAAATTTGTGTTTGATTATTTCTTTGTTGTAATAATGCTTCTTGGCAATGAATCTGGAAAGCCTGTTTATTTCCCCTTAAATGGAGCCACATTTGTAAGGAAAATGCATTTGTGGGTTGAGCAGCAGAGTTGAGTATGTAGGTTGCGCTCATGAAAACCTTGCCAAATCTTCTCTACCAGTGCCAAACAGCTTTTTCTGCTACTGACTCTTGTTTTGAGCTTCTGGTACCTCAGGTGCTATCAATCTGCCTTGTCATCATTAGAGGGAATCACAATGAAGAGAGATATCAAGATGAGATTTTGCAACCAGTGGCGATCTCCACATTCTGGGACCAAACTCTATCCTCCAGGATGACAACGCTCGCCCCCACAGAGTGGGGTTTATCGGAGACTACTTCCAGAATTTGAGAGTGGAGCGGATGGAAGGGCCTTCCTTTAATCCTTGCAGTCATTGCGCACCTTGTCTCTTTCTCAGGCAACAGTTCAGTGAACATTTCCCAGCGACAGCAGAAGTGAACAGCTTGATGAGAAACCCATTCAGCATGGAAGCATCTGACATGCCCGAGGATTTCACAGGTGTTGCGCAGGAGAGTTTAATAGAACTGTCTTTTGATGAGACGCTGACGTCCGCTTTCAGAAATCAGACATTGTTGGACTTTTGGATACAGCTGCACAGCGAATATCCTGCACTTTCAGACAAGGCCGTGCACTTTCTCCTTCCATTTGCGACCACGTATCTATGCGAGAAAGGCTTCGCTTCGCTAACCCCACAGGCCTGCTGAAGCAAATCTGACGCTGACCTCAACTGACCCAGACACCACAGAACTGTGTTTATGGAGCACATCCTTCTCATTAGGTATGTAGGCTCAGTTGCCAACAACCACCAAATTTTAATGTTTTGATTGTTGGCATAGAGCTGTTATTAATATTCCCACTTGCTGTTTGTCTGAATGTATTATAGTTATTATTGTTAATCTACTCAATGTAGTACAGTTAATACTACACTTGCTGTGTGATTGACTGAAGTATTCTCATTTCAGTAGTTGCCCGCTGTTGCTGTAACTGTTTGAATGCAGTGCAGTTATATTGTCACTTGATGGGTGTTTCAGTCAAGTACAGTTGCGGCTGTTGAAGGCAGTCAATAATAAATAACATCCATATAAGAAATAAAACTGCCTATATAGTTATATAGGCCTATGCTACTGTATTTTAATGCCTATTATATGGGTGGTATTTGAAGAGCAAATATTTTCTAAGATGTTACTCGTTGTGAAAAATTTGAGAACCACTGTGTTAAATGGATAAATTGTTAAATTGCTACTATGTCTCATTTCTTCAGACTTCAATCATCTGATCCAATAAATGACACCAAAGAAGAGTCAGTAGCAGAATAAGCTGTTTGGCATTGGCAGAGATGATTTGGCAAGTTTTTCATGGGCGAAAGCCACATACTCAACTATGTTGCTCAACCCGCAAATGTGGCTCCATGTAAGGGGAAATAAACAGGCTTTTTGTTACAACAAAGAAATAATCGACCAAACACACATTTCCTTACTTTTATTTAAGTTTACAGCACCAGTCAAAATTCTTCTTTCATCTCAAGAAACTATTCTGAAATGGTTTGACTTTGTGTAGTATGGCACAAGTGTTCTGTCCCAGCTTTTTTAAGCCATGTTGGTGGCATCAAATTATAATAAGCATAAAAACTGGAGATGCACCAATCAATTGGGCAGGGACCAGAATCGGCTGATGCTCAGCCCTGGTCAGCCTCACGTACAAAACTGTCCGTTTCATGCATGCGCAACCTGCACACAGCAGCGCAGGCACCACCATGAAAATGTTTGTAACAACAAACCTAATCGGACGTCTAATCAAATCAGCCTCACCCAGCTGAACGTGGACATTTTAAAGAAGCTAACCAAGAGAAAGTAGCTAAAGCTAACGTGATGCAGAGCTCAGAGGCAGCCACGAGCCAGCAGCCTCGGTAAGGATCAAAGTAGTTATGAGGAAAATTATGGAGGCCAGCCACCCTTCAGGGGAAGCTTGTATCCGTGATCTCGTTCTTTCAGTCACTACCAAAAGCTCGTGAACGTCGGTGTGAGTAAAACAGTTTTGCTTTTACACTCAGCTCTCTCCTCACCACAATGAACCAGTGCAGCATCCGCATCACTGCAGCTGCAGCCTCAATCCGTCTGTCAGTCTGCCGCCCCCCCTCTTCCCCTCACTTATGAACAAGACCCTGAGATACTTAAACTCCTGTCTGACAGTTACAGTTAAAATGGGTACCGGCAGGTTATATTTAAAAAATAATAATCTGAAATTGTGATTGGCTAAGAAAATTGCAATTGGTGCATCTCTAGTTGACACCATCAGTAGTAACAGTAACTTGTGCTGTTACAGCACCTACAAACACATTTACAGTTTTTTCAGTATGTTCTTTTAGAGACGCCAGCTTTCATATCCAAGCATCACACTCCAAAACACTCATAAAAGGAAAGCTAGTGTGCACATTAAGACGCTCAATGTCAAATCCACGACCTCGGGAACACTAGGATGACAGCTGAGCTGCACCTTTATCATCAAGTAAGTTCACCTGAAAAAAAAAATGTGTTTGCAGCTAAGGTCCCTACAAAGACAATGTGTGGTATAAGATGTGACTGGCTTTTTTGATATTTTATTACATGTACGTGTGGCGTTAAAAACTCTGAAGTATGACTAGAAGAAATGAACACTTTCATTATCTCAGTTCCACCACAGTGAGTCCCTTTATCAGAGCGCTGTTTTGATTCTTCTTTCATTTTTTTTTTTGATAGGAAGTTACCCATCCACAAAGTTAAGTTTAATCAGCTAATTGTTTCAGGCCTGCAACTGTCATTAGAGATAATGAAGAATAAGCCTGAGCTTCACCTTAAAACAGGTGTGACCTTGAGAGCACATCTTAAAAAGTTCTTAAACGCTGTCAAATAAATTACCACCGTACAAAGTTTTGATGTCGTAATCACAGGGGCCTGTTTACGCCAGAGGAATTTGTTATGATTTTCAAAAAATGTCAGGAGGACAGAGTGGCTCAGAGTTCACTGCGGGTGAGTAACAGCTTATACCCTGGCAGTCAAAACTGCAAGCCTCTGTTTGCGCAATGTTACACTGTGACACGCATCCCACCTTGCACGAGCGTCAGACGTCTGCAGATCTAAAAACGAACTGAATCAAATCAGTGTAACGTCACAGCTGGTGTAAGAGGGCGGGCAAAGACAGGCACTCACTTGGTGAAGCTGGCCAGGTTCTGCATCACCTTGGCTATGAGCGTGAGCGTGCGGGACGTGCGTTCAGCGGGGTACTCCTGCATTAAGTTGAACAGGGAGGGGGACATGATGGCGGGGCACATGAAGCGAAGAAACAGGGAGGAGCTGATGAGGCTGTCGGCGAGATCCTCTCTTCCACGCTCAGCACATCTGGCTCTCCATGAGGCAAAAACTTCCTTCAGCTCCCGGGGAAATATGCTGAAACAAGAATATGATTTCATTCCCGCTGTCAGGGAGAACAGCAAGACAAAAGGCACTAGCTTATATCAAACCCTCAGGAATTCAAGGTCAGGAGACTAAAGCTTATAGAAAAGAGCAATTTTCCCTGCTCTGGACAATGTATTTGCTCTTTTTTGTTAATAAATCTAATTTTTTTTGCTCAGATTAACAAATGTTTAAACAAAACCATTTATTTTCCTTTTTAACTGACTTCTAATTAATTCTGCAGCTTTCAAGGAGGAACATGTCTGTCCTGGGAATTATTAACTGCAGACTGAAAGTTTCAGTCCTCTGGTTAATTTAGGCACCAATTAAAACACGGTTAAAACAAAAACAAGGGTACATTATGGGCAAAACTGACCAGAGAGAGTTGATAATCTTGCAGAGTAAGAGCTCGCAGCACATTCGAAGGTTGGCTTGATGGTCGGCGAGGACTGATGGTGGGACACGCATGGGGTCCACCTCACAGTTCTCCTCAGACTCATATAAGGCTCGAATAAAGTCACCTACAAAATATAGATTACACGAAGAAAAACAAGAACAGAAAAAGCATCAATATACAAAATGTTCTCCTCTAAGCTGCAATGACAGGTTAACCACAACACAACTGCACATACTGGACCATTTTATTACTTATTACTTATTACTACTTATGAGAAAATGATGCAATTAAAATACTTTTTAAGATTATTATTAAAGAGAAGCAAAATGTAGCTTGCGCTCTAGTTGCACAGGTCTAGAGACCAGTGGGCAACCACAAGTCACTTGTGTTTTCCCTGAGCGGTTGCTGGCTGTGGCACAGTGAGATTGGTTGCAAAGAGGTATACGGTTCTGCACCAAAAACCTCCTTAGGACTGCTTTGGTTGCCAGCAGGTTGCTACCCCTAATTTATAGAGAAAAGGCCAACTTGTCTGCAAACACTTGCCAACTACTTGCCAAGTGCAGGCAAGTCAGCGTCTTCCATGCAAACGAGGGGCAACCACAGCAATTTGCTAGTGACCAGAGCAATCACCAGGAGGCTTTTGGTGCAGAACTGTATACCTCTTTGCAGCCAATTTCACTGTGCCACAGCCAGCAACCTCCAGCAAACCATTCACCAACCAGCCTGGGAATACATATTTTTCCCTAGCGCCTTCTGGTTGCCACATAGTGGCTGACCAGTCTCTAGACCTATGTGACCGGGGCCTTGCATTGTGAATATAAAACTGCTTTATTAATGGATGAATCTCAAAAACATAAATGTAAAATATGCATGACGTTTACGTTCCACGTAACCACTGTTGTCTGACCACTGCTAATATGATGGAGCAGTGTTTCAAGCATTAATAAAAATGTTCCTTCCTCTAATGAGGAACAAAAATGTAGCAATGTCCTTGACAAAAGTACCAAAACAAAAGTCTGCCAACTAGAAAAGATGTTAAGATTTAAATGATCACAAACCACCTTTATTTGATTTAATGGAATAAATTCATTAAATACATCTGATTTTTGCTGCGTTTGGAAGAAGAAGTTCCTTTGCATCAGTTATTTTACTTATTTTACACCAGACCCCCCCCCCCCCATTCATTCGGATTTGTATTTTGAGATGTAAGATAACAAAAGAAGACATTTGCATTTAACGTTGTGACACAGAAATCCTATTAAAATCTAATTTGTTTTTGCTGATGTGACAGACTATTTTTCTTAGAGCTTGCATTTCTAAAATTCTGCCATCACAAACAGGAGTAATTGTGCATGTCACAAAAACAAGCACAACATCAAACAATACCACAATCAGTTTCACTAAATGCCAGATGCTGCTTATGCCTGAATTCAGCCTTTTTTTTAGTAAAGGTCAGGAGAATATTTTATTTACTCTGAGCTTCTAGCCCACATACCTTTATTCAATCAGCCGTGCATTAATATACACACAGATGTGCAGATTACCTATAGCCTCCTTGAGGTATCTGTGACCTATCAGTTTGAGGTACTCTTCCACAGCCTTTGTAGCGAGTGTGTTTTCCCGAAAGATCAAGTGCTCTCGGTCCATGAATCGATCCACTTCACACATCGCCATGTCTGACAGGAACTCCTGATAAGAGATAACACTTACAGTACAGCTATAATCTACATACAATTAAGTCCACGAGTTTGTGGATAAAGACACATTTTTTTAAATAGTTACGCCTCTGTACACCACCACACTGGATTTTTACATCAAGCAAGATGTAACTGAAGTGCAGACTTTTAGCTTTAGCTGTTCCCAGGACTGCGCTCTTCTGGACAGAGGTCACTGCCCCGAGTGTTCCAATTACCACGGTGACCTTCACCTTCCACATCCTTTCCAGCTCCTCTCTGAGCCCTTGCTATTTATCGAGCTTCTCGTGGTCTTTCTTCTTGATCACTTGATATTGCGACGTCTATCACTACGGCCTTCCTCCTTTGTTTGTCTATCACTACTGTATCCGGTTGGTTAGCCATCACAAGTTTGTCTGTCTGTATCTGGAAGGCCCACAGGTTGTCATTCTCAACCACCTTTGTGGACGTGTCCCATTTTGACCTCGGGACTTCCAGGTCATACTTGGCACAGATGTTCCTGTATATTATGCCAGCCACTTGGTTATGGTAGCATCTTGCACCTTGCTGTTATGTGCTGGATTGTCTCAGGGGCATCTCTGCACCTGGGGTCTTGCCTTGTGTGGCAGACCCCAGCCTCTATTGATCCTGTTGCTTAGAGCTTGTTCCCGTGCTGCCATGATTAGTGCCTCTGTGCTGTCTGTCAGCCCAGCTTTGTCCAGCCATTGGTAGGATTTTTCTATATCAAGTCTACACTTAATTTCATCTTGATTGTGGACTGACTTAAAATCCACTGAGATGGTGTACACAGACAAAAGTACAACAAAATGTGCCACTTTCCAGAAACCTTTGGACCGAACTGTACTTCTGTAGAATTCATGCAAATTAAATAAAAATTCAAATGGCACAGAGAAGTGGGAGACAAGAACAGAAATCATTTAAAACACAACAACATACTCTAACTTGACCTTCCTTTACCTTTGTCTTCCCCGTGCTTTGAAGGATGTGCACCAGTGCAAACGCCACCTCCTCTTTACTCTTCACACTCAACAGAGGCTCCAGAACTCCACACAGTGTTCGGTAGTTGTTGGTGATGTACTCCGCAAACTCCTTGTACAGCTCCATCGGGAGGATGTTCATTGTCTGGTAGCGAGACTTGATACGTAGTGAGGCGTTGATAACTTTGGTACTTCCAACACCGCCGCTCTTGGCCAGAACACTGGACTGTATCACCGGGTACCACTGCTCGACAAACTGCCTGCCTGTGATGCTGGATATGGGGATGCTAACAAGGCCGATGTATGTGCTTTTTTCCTAGATTATCGCCAAAAAAAAAAACGTTTATTTCATTTATTAATTACACACGTTTTGGCCCAATGGATTAAAAAATGACTTCCTGGGACACTTCCTTTACCTTGCGTCTTTTTTTGTCTGTTTCCTTGTAGAGGTGCAAACGAAGGCTACGAATGGTAGGCAAATTGTTAAATTCAAAATGCTCGCCCCAGAAGACGGTGTCGGTGCGGGGCTTGCTGGTGGTGCGTGCATACAGCATGTCATCCAGACACAGCTCACAATAATAGCGTTTCTTAGCTGGAAGGTCTCGCGCTTCGATGATCCACAACTTAAGCACATTGTCCACCCGTCTGCTGTTATCCTGAAAGTGAAACGAGGAGTTCTGTTACTGCATTATAACAGTCCTTCCTTAAAACTGTCTTTAATGTTGCACTCGTGTTGACCGTTTTCAGAGAGAGTGAAAAACAGTCTATTTTACTGAATCTACCTTGTTTGGCTTGACAGCTCGTTGCAGGTTTTCGATCCATTTGTCTCTTTCTGAAGCTGAACGGCAGGCAAAACATTTTGTCCCTGAACTGGTGGTTACCTGCAGATAAAACATCACTTTACTGCATTTAAGATCAAGAAAGATTCTTTATTAGGCTGTTTTTCAATTATCATTCTTCATCAGGGTCATCAGGTGGGCACCCTCCTTCTTTGGTGTTTTGTTGATAGGCCCTCGACACCTCCAGAAAGCTCAGCTGCAATACCTGGCATCCCAGGTGTGCCCCCTCTCTGCTTTTACCCCTCATGTCAGACATCTTGCGGCCCAGTTGGAGTCCTTCCTCTTCTTCCAAAGCCATTTGCTGCTTTGCTCAGCAGCCTCTGATAGTGACTTGATAGCTTGTTGGAAGCTTGTTGGAAGGCCTGTCCTTGAACCCCCCACCCCCCAAAAAAAATCCTCTGCACCTGAGAACACCATCCGTGTTGTTCTGCCTCTTTCTAGGCCGACCTGCATCTTCCAGTCACGGGTAGTATGCAGGATGGTAGCTAGGCACTAATAAATTACTCTGTATTTTTTTTAATATTGTATGTGAACACAATTTCCCATAACCACAGCTTAGAGGCCAGATTAACTAACAGACTGCACCAGCTCGAGCCTACTTTTGGAGCTAAAAAAAATCATCTAATGTTGGTATTAATAAACTTTAAGTGGTGAGTGTACATCTTTCACTAATAATAACTGCAGTTGTTTACTGTGAATCTAAACTGAGGAATTTCCCTTTGAGCTAAAGAAAAAACAGGTCCTATGTTGCACCTGACGTACCACAGATGTTTTGATTAGAGACATCGGAGCCACTTTTTACAGTGGGCAGAGCAGCTTGCAGTGTTTCAGGTTTTTAGCCACATTTCTGCACCGAATTCGGCCTATAATGCACAAAAGCCTCTGCATGTACACACACTGAGCTCTGCAACATCACAAACGGTCTTTCATGTAGTACTGGATCCATTACATAACACACTGAAATAATGGCAGGTATGTCAGACAGATACTAGATCAATGTCTGAATCTTACAAAATGTCATTCAGGAGACACTGAATCTAATTTGGGATTTTGCAGAAACTGCCTTCATTTTACTTTAATACATACGTGCGCCCTCACTTGGCATTACTTGCATATTATTAGTAGCTTCATAAATATTCCGATCGGCTGAGATCATAAGGTAAATAACGTTTCGTGTTCATCCTCTACACACAGGTCAGCTGTTATGCACAGATTTCAGGATTATGCATTTGTGATTAAGCAGCCTTTCCCTGAGTAAATTCTGGACTCCACTTGAGATGTCTGATTCATCCAGAGAACAGATGCCACACCTTCCAAGACCCTACACAGTCTCCATCAGCTTCTAATAGCAGAATTTGCCCTTATATCAAAACATATTCATTATCCTGGAGCTGCCGCTCACTGATTTGACCTGGCATGCTGTTTGTAGAGAAAAAAAAAACATAAGCTTCCTCATCAGATCTGTTCATTTTTGACTCGTAACTCTCATCTTCAAATTATTTGTTTTGTTTTATTTTGATCGGTCCCAGCTCTATAGGTTGTCTGTTTCTAATTTTATATAATTAACTCAGTTATTAAAGCACTAATTACATAAACCACTGGGTCATTTTTCAAGAGAAGTGTGAAGTGGCTTTGTAGTGGCACCTGAATTGCGCCATAAACACAGTGAGTTAGCAGCAGGGAAGCAAAACCACGGAGAGGGAAAAGGTTAAACAACCTCAACACACCTCAAAGCAGTACTCTTGTCCTAAAATGCTAGAATGGACAGGTTTGATTATGGCATCTTCATCCAGAACTAGGTCCAAAGCCTCTGCGGCACTGCTGGGAGAAAGTAGAGACTCGTGGGAGTGGGATTCTTTGAAGCTCTGCATCAAGCGAGTCCTAGAGAAGAAGAGGAAGATATTGACTTACTTTCAGAATTCAGATGTGATTATGATGCTGTTTTCACACTTGAGTCACTGCAGCTCAAATAACCTTATGTATCACTCCTGTAATTTCAGTATGATTGGGGTTTTTTTTTTCTCAGATCTGATCCTTTTATAATGAGTTTATGGAAAAAGTAAAGACGACCAGATTTTCAGTTCTTGCAATTTCAATTTGGTCTATTGACTCTGCTCATGTGACTCATAGTGTATGTTAGGAAACGGCCTATTGCAGCTCGGCTTGTGGTGTAATCTGGAAATGCAATTCTGAAATATTCCTTTAACTACAATAAGGTAAAAAAAAAAAATAAAAGTTAGTTTTAAGCTTGATATTATCTACTAATAATGTAAATTCAAGTGCTGAGAAGCAACTCGCCAGCTCAGGTATAAAAAGGCAGGGAGGATTATGGCTTGATCATGGAGTAACATTTGAAGAGGGGCTCTGTCAGAAATGTGAACCAAAGCTGTCTTTAAAGGCAACAGAACTGGAAAAAAATGGAGCAAGGAAAAGGATTTTGTTGCTTACAGTAATGGGAAAAGGAAAAAGACTAAATATAAACTATTGTTTAACTTACAGTATGCGTGTGTTACCATCTCAACTAGTGAGTGGGTGCCTTCCCTTTTGGTTTAACTGTATCTTTTCAGGCTGCAGCAAACAGAGACTGAATGTTAAGTGTTAAATTGATTTGCTGGCAGACAGAAATTGCAAATGCAGAGGGTTATAGGCTGTCCTATAGCCACTCAGTTTAGATTAAATGGTTAAACTTTTTTTTTTTAATCCTGTTTTAGAAAATATGATTCCTCTCTTTCTAGTTAGATGAGCACTGGAATCGGCAGGAAACAGCTGATGAAAATGTGAGTTTATTACTGTAATGTTTTCTAAAACGGGCTTTGGAGGGGAAATAACTGAAAACGTGGAGTTTATAAAAGTGCAAGCCACTATTTAGCTGCTGTCCTAACCAACATAATCCTCTAAGGCTCAGTAATAAACTCTTTATATTTTCCATGCCAAAAAACAAGGGAAATATGGCAAATTTGAATGTTGCTTGAACTTTAGATGTTGTTGCAGGCAAAACGTAGGCTAAGCAAAGTTAACCAGCTGGTGGCTGTAGCTTCACAGACCTGAGAGTAATATAAATCTTCTCTTAACTCCCACACCCTGCCCTCGTGCACATGGAATCAACTTTTTCCCATGCGTTTTGGCTTTTCATGCACATGTAGACGGAATTTTAGATTACTGAACGCAGAGCTTTTGAAGAACTCATTCCAGGGTGAGGATTTTCAGAAACTCTACATTTATGTGTGAACAAGGAAAAATTTGATTTAGTCTCGCAGCATCATAGGTGTGCGCCTTTACCTTCTTTTTTTTTGGCATTTTTGGCAAATACCTGTGTGCGTGTGGACGGAGCCTAGGTCAGAATGCGATCAAGCAAATTTCTCAAAATGAAAGCTATGCAAAAACTAGCTTTAAAGCACAAAAATGTGGCATGTATCTGCACCTGGGGTCAACACACAGCAGTGGTTTGAATCTGCATACTGCACATAGCATTAGTTAGGCAGTTACTACACCTGCAAGCCACTTTACAACCCACCTCCATCCCAGCTCCTCCTTTCATGTTACATCTGACACAATCAATGTCCTATCAGTAGTAACTGATCCCTGGAGTAGTAGCAACTGGTAACTAGTAGCTGCTTCCCCCATATTATGCACCCTTATGGAAGGGCAAGAAGATTCCCAGAGCAGAGTCGTGCTGCTAAATATAAATTACTGCAAAAGGAAATAGCAATCTTTTGACTCTAGTGGTCCTGACTGAACGGATAATGATGCAGTAAAAGGAGAACACAAATTTAAGGCCACATTTAATGTTGATCAGAAGAGGAGTGAATCATCGTGTTAAGGGAGCTGACAGTGCCATCGCAGAATGCAGGACATGGTAAACCAACTTGGCAGCAGAGGTAGAGCAGCTGCGTTGGAAAGCTAGAGTGTGAAGTTGGATGCTGTGGATTTATTGCAAAGTCAACTTAACACTACTGAGTGAATTAAGCGTGTGTGGGCAGAACTCGAAGCAGGCTGTGAAGGCAGCTGTCTGAAGCAGCGGTGAACGGCTGCGGTTAGAGGGGAAAGGCACGACCGAGGCAGAGTTTAACCCCATCACCATTTAGCTCCCCGCCACCACTTCCTTCAGTGCTGCCTCCACAGAAACCCTTAGGTTCGTACAAAACTCGTTTTAACATTTGAACCGGCATCTGCATTTAAAAACAAAGGATTTCTACATGTTTTTGCAAAAACGACACGCTGATCGTCTCTGAGCATCCACGTCATCCACACCTGCCCTAAATATGTCTATTACACATCACCAGTAGTGAGAGGAAAGTGAAGCGTCAGCATTACATTTTTACTTTCCTCTACCCTCTACATCTTTGTGTTTCCCATATGTGCATCGTGACTGGATTGTGTGAGGACTGCATAAAATTTTGATCACAATGCAAGCAAGAATCCACCGGGACGTGACCTCAGTTCAGAATGCAAAACAAGAAAAAGCTGCCATGAGAGCCTCTAGAGCTGCAAGCTACTGCATCCTGAAAAGAAACAACACAAGTGTCTCCACCGACTGATTTCAGCACTACACATCGCAGCTTTATGTTCCTGATTTTGTGCTGAAGAAATCCAGAGAGTAAGAGTACCTATTTAAATACATGTGCGTATCATTAAGCTGCTATTGTTTCATCTTTTGCGCAGACATAAAATAAGCTGAACTAACAAAGCTTTTTCATGTTGTGATAATGCAAGCCTTCACTCCTATTTATTTTCTGTTCATTCGTAATAAATCACAGCCCTGACAGCAGCATTGCAGTGATTGGGCAGATTGCTCTTCTAGTAATATCACTCAAATGAATATCTTTCGTCACTGAAAGCGATCCGAAACCATCTGTGAAGGCATCACTAAAGGCAACGTCCTTCATTCAACAGGGCTCTGCTTTTGTGGTTGATGAGGAGCTGCAGTCGGAGTGAAGGCTGTCGGGAGCGCCTCGGAAATTCATCCACATTCTGCTTCAGCCACATGAGGACAAAAGTGGCCCTTTAAAAGCACAAAATAGTTTTGTGATGAAAGGATTAAAGCCTAGCTTTAATCAGGAAACAATAAATCTTAATGATCGCATGTAAGTATGCCAATAATCTGGAGTGCAGGTATGGCTGATGTAAGTTCACTGGTTTAGGAAGTGCCTTAAGAGAAGTAGCCAGAATTTTACTCAGTGATAATGGATTTTATATTATTATAAATTTAAAAAAAAGAGACCCATCATAAAATGTACAAAAAAATCAGTCATCATGATGTAGCCAGTTTAGTGTTTGTACACTTTTTGCCATTGTGACCATTAAAGTTGAAACGTTCCAGTTTTTTCATTTTGCTTAAGCTATTTTTGGACGCTTTAAGCCAGCAGGCAGAGCCGTTACCTTTTTCTTTTATTGATCTGTTGTCCTATAAAGGCCTTTTTCACAGCAGACATCACAGTTGGAAAAGTGCAGATACAAAAAAACTGAAATTAATAAGTGACACACTTGAATAGAACCGAGTCAATGTTAATCTTACTGGAAACACCTGGACTTTTCCCACTGTGATAATTCAGATGTTTGCTGCAAAAAAAAAAAAAAAAATACCCATATAGACAAATGGCACTAGATGAAATTGGGGAGGGGGTCTTTAAAGGCAGCTGCTTTAAAGACACGATCATTAGATGTTCTTACCGGGCACTTTAGAATAAAATTCATTTCATGTTGGTTAGAGATTGCAAACACTTTGACATCAGGTCATTCATGCTGTACCAGAGTAAGTAGGGCTTTAAGAACAAAATCTCTGAGTTTACTGAAATGAATCAGCTCATCAGTCTGATTGTAACAGCCAATCTTGAAACTAAGTACTGACATTAGGAACTCAAAGGCAAAAAAAAAGTGCAGCTTTCACCAGCAAAGCTAAGAGGTTTCGCTATTGTACTGTAAAGCAGTCACAGCTAACCCACTGAAATAACACACAGTACACAGCACAGGATTGTGAGACGCCCAAGCGAGAACAGATCTGACTGCCGATGGTTTAGTCGTGCCCAAAGAGCGGCGCCGCTCCCAAGCTCGGCGCATAAATGGACTGTAAAGTATCCACTATCTTAGTGATGACTGTGATGCAATTGAGCACTTTATAACCACAACGTTTCTAATTCCACACCTGCTGGGGTTGTTTACTGAATGTCGTATGCACATATTTGTTCCAGGGTTTATGTGAAGCTTACAACATCAGCTAGCGGGAGAAAAAAAAGAAAAATTCAATGTTTACAGCCGCTGGTTCTTTATATTCACAGTTAGGGTTTGTCTGTGTTTCTTCTGACTTCTTCTAACTTCCTTCAGCATTCAAATCCATAGTGTAATGATTTTGTTTTGTTTTGTCTATGTCAGAAAAATCCCTGCATGATCTCAACTCAACACAAACTTTAACTTTACAGGTACCGAGTGCCTTTTGTCTCTGGATTATAGAACGTTACCATACCATACCATCCGTGTCCTCGGATTTTTCATTATGAATATTGGATGGAGTGTGAGTACAGCATCACTCTGAGGGAATAATATTTAAAATCTGAAATGGAGAGCAACGGCCATATGACAACCTGGAAACACGCATTAAGATTACTCACCTTTCTTGGTCAGCACTACGAAACCGGGGCAAAATCATTTGTCTGAAGCTGCTGGTCCGGTCGAGTTTGGGTTGGCTTTTTGCCCTCTTGATGGAACCCTTCAACCTTCGATTGAGAAAACTCTAAAGATTAAAATAAATAAATAAATAGGAGGAAAATAAGTTAAGGCATTTCAAGGGTTAGCAGTTTCCAGTGGGGCTAACAACCGTGATCTATGCGCTTTCTACGCAAGCATAAAGCTTACGTCACACACAGTGTGTGTGCATTTTATGGATTTCGTGTACTTACCGGCTGTCTGAAAGGCTGTGGGGTCGTATTGGGAGGAGTTTCCATGCTTGACTGTCTTGCAGAGGCAAAACTTGCCCTGCGAGATTGGTCTATGGAGGAAAAAGCACCAAACAAAAGCAGCAAGAATAGCGTGTTAAACAAATAAGAAGCGGAGACGATTTAAACCTTCAACAAACGCAGGTGCACAACTTGATAAGGATAAATGTTTTAAGGTGGAGATTTTGGTCAACATGTCCGGCTGCATCTTAGCATCATTATTATGACGTTATATTATTATAAATTAGGGCTGCAACTAATGATTATTTTGGTTGTCGAATAATCTGTCATTTTTTTATCGATTAGTCGATTAGTCAACGATTATTACAATCTGACCTCACCTGTTCAAGCCTGCCCTTCTGTTACA
>JAVDPK010000281.1:0-49205 GCA_034780415.1 Cichlasoma orientale | reverse complement strand
TCCCACACCTTTGACAGTCTGTCTGCATTTGTTTTCATTTTCTCCACCCTCCTCTCTGCTCCACCATCGTTATTTTGGTCAGCTTACGTTCTTCTTCGTTGGTGTTGTTGTTATTGGCAGACAATGGAGGCAATACTGCCCCCATATCTTCCTGTACTGTATTGCAGCTATAAAATCACATGATGAGCGGAACAAAATAGATGAATGGGTTTAAAAATATGAAAAAAAAAACCACAACGCTTCGACGCTGAAATTTTACGTCGACAAATTTTTGTAGTCGACGTCATCGATGACGTCGATGAATCGTTGCAGCCCTATTATAAATATAGAATGAGTAAGAATTCAAAGCAGCCTCCAAGCTGTGGCCTTTTAAATTTATCACCTTTAAAATTTGGTAATATTTGCCTACTTGTGTAAATTCTGTAATGATCTCACCTAATGTCAAACAAACCCCACTGCCACAATTTGGCAGCCAGTTTTGCGATAAAGATTTGGATTGTCAAATCATTCGTTGTTTTTAATTTTTTTTTTTTTTTACTTTTTTTCCAGGCTTGAATATTTCATGTAGCAACTCTGCCAAAACAGATGAAATTTGTTAAGAGCTAAGAGGTCTCAATGAAAATTAACTGTGTTGGCAAAATGCTCAGACACAGTAATGACATTGTGCATTAGCATGATGCTGTGAATGCAGTTACAGAAATGATCAACATGATCCTGTAATAATGAGAAAGAAGGAACAAAATGTCTTTTTAAAACTCAAGAAACCAAAAAAATCATTATAATCCTGCATGTTGCTTAAATCAATCAAACGTTTATAACTTTGACTATATTTCATCTTTTTTTAACCAATTTTTATTGCTTCATAGTTACATTTTGTTGCATTCTCTCTGAGGTCATAACACGGTTAATTTTCCATTAGTTAAGAATGACGTTTTATTGCTTTCACGGTAATTTTCCTAAGCGTAGCTTGTGTCGTTACCTTGCAGCTGCCACTTCAGTCACACGAAGAAAAGAAAACAGCATCAGAAAACATGACAGAACACACAAGCAAGATACCAGCACAGAGAAGCTCAAGCTGAAGAACACCAGCAACAAGAACATACAGCTACAGCCCCCCAGAAAAACACAACGAACACCACAGTCTCGGAAAAACAACTGTATGCCCAAACAGCGATTTGTCATCAGAAAGGAAAACTTTTTATATCTAATGCCAGTAAAAAATGGCACAAAAAAAAAAAAAAAAAAACTGATGTGAGAACTATATTTGGAGGAAGACCCACACTCTGATGAGTCATCTTGAAACCCATGGTCTTGGTCTGACTTTAGGCTAGCAGCAACTCAGGAAACATGTTGATGGATCTATAAAAGTATATGCACCTATCTTTAGGGATTCACATTTGACGCTTCCTCTGCGTGACTGTGTGTGTATGTCTATGTGGTGACCTGGGAGAGAGGTCCACTGCAGAGGAGCACGAGGATCATAGGATACGAATATATCCATCCCACATTATTCCCAAAATCCCCATCTTTAAATATGAACAGCAGAAATGTAAGAGAGGTGTTCATTAACAACAGAATAAATAATCGGGAGTCTTGTGATATACAGACACTGACCGCAAAACTAATCTCATGACAGCAGTAAATAATCCGGGATCAGCAGCCAGCTTGTTAGCGTTCACGAGACCACACGCCCAAAATGTCGGCATGTTTGTTGACATGGCCAAAATAAATTGGTGAAACTAAGATCTGTCAGTTTTTTCCTTTACTTATCTGCACGTAGCTGTTCACCATTTGGTTTAGCACCACAGGTGAGTATACTGGGGAAGTGCATCCTCTTCAGAGATTGAATTGACGACAGAGCACCTTACCACACTGTAAAACATGACGCAGCACGAATAAAGTCAGCCAAGAACGCACACCAAGAATCCCAGCTGCACACAAAAACAGCAAAGCAGCAAGGCAATCACGAAGAACCAGACCTTCTGATATTTCCCGTGTTTGCTATCTTAACTTCACTGCTTACAGCATCTTTCAAAAGATGAACAGTTTCTGATGCATAAACTGCAAATAAACAACGCGCCATTGTGCCCGGGTCATTACCCGCTCACTGCAGCCACACACACCTGGGGTTGCGACCTGGCCAGTCAGCCAGCAACATTTGTTTTCCCATCTTTAGTCGTTGGCTCAGATAACGGCAAGGATTAGATCTGGAGATAAGGGTGCGGTTCTGTACAGCGAGGTTGGCACAGAGCAAATTTGGACCATTGGATATACTGAGAGTGTCCCAGAGAAACTGAAGGCTGCCGAGAAAAACAACAAGGCAGTGTGTCCCAAAACATTTGTATTATCAGGAATTCGGCTCCCTATGCCGGCCTTGAGGCTGGTAACCATATCTCTCTGGGTGGACGTGACAGCAGATGCACTCCCCCGCCCTTACCTTCCTTCTGTGATTTGTGTGAACTGAGATCTGGACTACCTCGACCGCTGTCGCTAGTCCATCACTATCAGCAAACTGTTTAGGCGGGAGCTAGGTCCCGGCTCCACAATGCCCTGACCCTCTCGTCTTCTGTCGGCATCCCCATCCCTTTTTTTTTTTTTTTGGAACCTTGTAAGGTGCTCATTATGAGCACAGTACAAGATGAATTTTTTTTAACCTAACTCTCCCATTGTTTCCGTTTCCCCTTTCCTGGGATTGATCTTGCTGGCGGCGCCCCCTAGTGGCTGCAGCTGCAGACACCCATCTCCCCTATGTTAGTCTTGTCTGTCCTACTCTTGGATGGTTGTTCTGAACGAATTTCGTTGTATGTATGATGACTAATTTCATTGTATGTATAATGACAATAAAGTTCTATTCTATTCTATTCTATGTAGATTGTGATAGGACACTGTTTTACAGCTACAAGTTAAAAATTAAGCCTGTTTTTTGAATGTTAATCTGGACGTTTTGACCTTTTAGGAAATGGAAAAACTTTTAATGGCTTTTAATGGCAATTCCTCACCCAAATTTTCTGTATAAGATAATATTACCATCTTCAATTCTTTTGGCCATTATACTCATATACTGAAAATCTGATTTCTTGACTGTCCTATCTGTAAGTTAAATATCAGGCAACGGCCTGTAGCTGGGTAGCTCTGTCCAAAGGTCCAAAGTTTGGGCCGAAACAAAATCTCCCAGAGGTGTTCTACTGGATTTAGATCAGGTGAGAGTGAGGGCCACCTGATCTAAATCTGACAATGATACGTACTGACGTGCCATCCTGGAGGAGTTGGACTACCTGTGCAACATCTGCTCATGCTACCAGTAATGACACTGACCTTAGCCAAATGCAAAACAAGTGAAAAAACAGTCAGAAAAGATGAGGAGGGAAAAATTGCCAGTAACCTCCACCTGTAAAACCATTCCTATTTTGAGGGGTTGTCTCATTGTTGCCCCTCTAGAGCACCTGTTGTTAATTTCATTAACACCAAAGCAGCTGAAACTGATTAACAACTCCCTCTGCTACTCAACTGACCAGATCAATATCCCAGAGGTTTAATTGACTTGATTAAAAACTGTTCCTTTAGTTTTTTCGAGCAGTGTATATTGTGTTAATCTGATGGGAAAATCTACCTTCCAGCACCCCCAAAGCTGTCTTAAGACAGAGTAGAGCTAGCATGTTTGCCCCCCTATTTCTGGCCTTTGAGGCAAGCAGATGCTGACCAGCTACTGGCTGTTGCAGCAGGCTGCCATACATATAATAGACAGATATGAATGTGGTATGATGTGTGAAAAAAAACAAATATAATTCCCAGATTATCAAACTATTCTTAAGATAATAAACTGCTCGTGGTACCTTTATCCTCTGTGCAAACCTTTGGGAACACAATCTATATTTAGCCCTTCCTCATGCCCCCAGGAATGGAGGTTTTCTTCTTGAAAAACCATCATATTTTCAGCCACACAGCTGTTCAACCTTTGTAATAAAAGAGAAACACGAGGGGGGGAATGAGCCACGTCGAAAGCTAAAATGTGGCCCTCAAGTGAGCCCAGGTTATACAATAAGGTCATATTCTTTTTTTTAATATGCATGCATTTTTTTTTAGCTAGCTTCTGAGCGTGCCGTATCTTTCACAGTACATAAGAAAACGTGATCATGTTTCATGTTCATATTCACGCTGCTATTCTATTTTTGTCTCTGATTGATCTGCTGGAGCATTTTTATTTATTTATTTATTTATTTTAAAAATTACCCATTACCCACGGGAGCTGTTTTTTTTCTTCCCTTTGCAACGCAGAATCAAGACACTCTGTCATCCTATGATTTCCTCACTCCCAAAGCCTGTAAATAGGCGACTCTCCAGGTTCTATTCTGAATCCCAGCTAATTGTTTGGTATCCATGGAAACAACTCCAAGGGCTTCTACTTGAACTGCAGAAGATACTGGCACACAACTGCACAGTAAAGACGATGAAACACACCAACACGCAACACAACGCATCTGTTTCTCCCAACAGACGCATGAGTGAAGTGGTCGGGCCCGTCTGCCGGCCACGAGGGGGTAATCTTCCTCAGCCGGAGGAAATGTTTCCGTTGTGGGGCTGAATCCTGACTCTGCCTCGCTTCTCAGCGCGACAGCAAACGGATCAAATGGCCCAGCAGAGGAATATTTAGCATGTATTTCCACCTGCCACTGAGAAAGTCACCTGCAGAATGTGGTGATCTAAGTAAACGTGACATATTAGAACACATGGATGCGTTCACATGGGCTATTCTGAATGTAAATTGCTGTCAGGACGGAGTGTGTGGGTGGCAACAGCCTCTAGCTAACTGTGATACAGAGAGGGAGAAAACAGAAAGAGGAAGACTGCGAGTGGGTGTTGGAGAAACATACTCAACCTTTAGCATGTATATCTCTATTAATACATATCTGGAAACTTTGCTTTTTTAAAATAATTTGAATAAAATCATTTTTGAGATCCTCTGGTTCCCCCTCATGCAGGTGTAAAAGATGCTGTATATAATAATGGCCCAGCCCTTAAACTGAGTGATCACGACAAACAGTAATTTAATAATAATCATGTAATCTCTCTGCAGATGTCTTCCAAAAGATCCACAATCACTTATTAAAATCCACCAAAATTACCCATATCCATACAGTTAATAAACCAAATCAGTCTCAGGGTGAATTTAAGTATTAGCAGAAACAATGATGCCGTCACACCTGGCAACCTCACTAATCCTGCGTCTCATCCTACCTTACATAACAGGACACTTCAAAAAAGAACACTGGACCATAGCATCACCAGTGCTCCATGAGACTGAGGGGCTGCAGCCGTGCCAGAGGCTCTGTCAGGCTCTAATTCACCACAGAAGGTGAGCTGAGGTAAACATTAACACTAGCATGCTTTCACTCATAATGACAATTCTATCTTGTCAGATGTTTGCATTCTAGGATGATAATATTAGGTATAATGAGCACTCTAATTAGACACTAGACATGCAACTGTTTTCCCTCACTGAAACTGCTTCCTTGCTTTTAGCCTAAATAGAGGATGGGATGTACACACAACTTACTTGCTGCTAATTAGAGCTAAATCCAATGTACACTGAAGCTCGTTAGTTTTGACGGTATTTGGTCATAAACGCGAGTATCGCTGATGATGATACTTGGATGAAAAGTTAGTGTACTGTCAAATTCAAAGTCACTTCTCTCAAACGGCAAAAAAAAAAAAGAGAGAGGGAGAAGTCAGGGGATCACCAAAGGGAACTGCAGTAATTACAATCTGTGGAGCTCAAATCTTCACAGCAATCAGTGTAATGAGAGCCACACAGCACTAGCATGTTGGCTGAAGGCTGCTATCAGATCTGCACAGGTACCCTGAGATGAGGTATTCAGACAGTATCAAACAAAAGTTGGATTTTTACCTAAAATAATACCGTAATTAGGTTCTGCTTGTTGGCTTTAATAGAAAAATAAAAAAGCCAGTCCCAAGACGCAACGTGAACAAGTTTTCACACATATTATAAAAGCTGTTAACAGCCCCTCGCAGTTTCATTGGTTCATAATGTTATTTTAGAGTTTGTGTGTCTGGAATGCACAACTCTGACTCAAAAATAAATAAATAAATAAATAAATAAAACAAGTATGGCCCAAATTCCCACAGACCACACTACAGGGAGAAAAATATGGGTTTTAGGGTTATTCGGCTGAATGTAAACACAATGCAGAAAACGTGCATTTATGCTAATGCATAAGATGGCGTTTGAGGGCCTGTGTCAGCGGCGCGAGCGTTACAAAATAATCTGTTGACATTTTTCGATTTGCTATATTGAAGGTGGGAGCTGGACTCACTGAGAAAAATGCTTGAATTTATCGTGACTGTCCACAGTGTGGATGGTCCCGTCCAGTTTGTCCTGGAGTGACAGCGTTTCCAGATCACATACACCAAATCTCGTTACGAGTGGTCTGGAGCATATGACAACAAGGAGCCTCCGGTGACTCACAGATGGGGCCTGCTGGGGCAGATGTCGTATTCATGTCATATGGAAGTCTCCATAATTGCCAAATTCCAACGAGTAAACACGACCATGTCAACAACCAACCCGTGATTATGATTATTACGGGGGTTGTGCTTGAGCACAAGGGTTTTGGGTTTGAGCCTGCTGATTGGCTGGGGTCTTTCTGTGTGGTGTTTGTATGTTCTCCCTGTGCCTGTGTGGGTTTTTGCCTCCTCACAAAGACATGCGTGGCAGGTTAACTTTTGAGTCTATACTGGCCGTAGGTGGGGATGTGAGAGTGTGCGCTTGTCTGTCACACTGTGTTAGCCCTTCAGGGAGTATCCTGCCTCCCGACCTATGACAGCTGGGACAGGCTCCAAGAAAGATAAAGTATGGATGCTGTTACATGTTCATTCAATTTTTTAGATGCGCCTAAAACTTCAGGCGTATGTGATTTTCCAGCTACATCAATATTGACTGTATTTAATTCAGCTTACAGCGATATTTGCACATATACACAGTACAGTGCAAAAGTCTTCAACCACCCCTCATTTCTTTATATTTTGCTTCCAGGGACTCAGACATTACTGTATTTTTTAAAGCGGGCTTTCTGGAGGTCTTTCAAAGTTTTTATTTGGACATTAGCTGCTTTTTCAATCCAGTCCTTGTACCTAACCATCTACAGATGATTTTTTTTTTAACAACTCACCACTGATCTATCAATCATTCAAGCACAAAAAAGGCACGCATCTCAATGGATGAACCAGTGTTGTGTCTACACATAACAGGCAACTTTGCAAAGAAGCCATTTTAAATTGTATCTTTAGGCACTTTGTTACTAGCAGCCTGTCACAAGAACACATAATTTGCTCCCATTTCTTAAGCTGATTCTATGAAAAATGCCAAAGATAACAGTTTGCAAGGCATAAAATAGTATTTTTCCACCAACAAGTTGATTCCCAAACAGCTATTAGCTGGAAATGTGGCATATCTCAGCATGGTGTGCAGTGTGCCCTTGAAAAATTGTAGGAAACTGGACAAGTGGAGGACAAAAGTAGCAGGCCTAAAAAGCTATCTACAGCAGATGAAAAGCATCTGAAAGTCATGAAATAGGAAAAATCCAGCAAAGACCTGACACAGGACCTGAGAGATGCATCAGGCCCTTTAGTTGAGCCATCTACTGTTCACTGAAGCCTCATCAGAAATGGTCTGAGTGGAAGGGTGGCTGTCAAGAAGCCAAATTACACAAGAACTGGACTGAAAATCAGTGGCAACAGGGCTGATGGAGTGATGAACCCAAATGTGAAAGTTTTCGGTTCAAATTATCCATATGTACAGGAGGAGGCCAAACAGGTAGAACAGTGAGTGTCTAAAGCAGCTGTAAAATACGGCGGAGGCTCTGTCATGGTTTGGGGCTGCATGTCAGCCGGTGGTGTTGGGGAGCTAGCCAAAATTGATGGATTTATTAAGGTACCGTCATATTTTGGTCCACCATGCAAAACCATCCGGACAATGTCTGACTGGCAGCGGCTTCATTTTTCAGCATTTTCAAGCACGCTGGCAATGCAGTAAAAGCATACGTGGATAGAAAAACACACAATGGGCCGCTACCAGTCATGTATTGGCCTCCCCAGAGCCTCAGCATTAGTGAAGCAGTGTGGAGTCATCTTGACAGAGAATGGAACAAAAGGCAGCCAACATCCAAAGAAGAGCTTTGAGCTTCCTTCAAGAAGCCTGGAGAACGATTCCTGAAGACTGCTTAAAGAAATGACAAGAAACGCTGAACAACAGAGTTCAGGTTGTGCTGAAGAATAAAGGTGGTCATACCAAATATTGACTTTCAAGCGCCTTTGTTTTTGCCTTATATACTGTGGTTCCATGTATGTTTGTAGATATTTCAATGAATCCCTGCACCTATTTTCCTAGCAAACATAGAGAAATGAGGGGTGGCTTAAGATTTTCATCAGTACTGCACAAAACAATGTCCTAAACCTGATTCCACGTAAATCTCTTCTACTCAGTAATTTTTCATATATTTCTGGACTCCCCATTTTTATTTGAGACTTTTATTTTTTTGTGCCTTGATTCAATTTGTATTTTCTTTTTTTTTTGTGGTCTGTAGTCTTTATAAGTTTGTATTTTTGTTTTACTTGCAACTTTCTTGTAATGCGGTCAGGCTCTCTTTGTTTAAACCAGTGAAATACAAACTAAAAATGATCAAAATCATCTCTGACATATCCAATACGTTTAAAGTGTGAGGCTTGAGATGTCTGAGATTCTCTCTGCCCCAATATGACGAAAGTAAAGGTAACTTGGTTTGTGACTAACGTAACATTGAAGTTTTAGGGGTTTTTTATTATCACTTTATAATACGATTAAGTGTTTCTGGTCCCAGTCTACAATGTTTACTGCAGTAAGGGCATTATATTTATTATAAAATATATTTTTAAATAATAACAACATTGACTTGGTGGCGAACAAATTTCTTTCCTTCCTTTTACATTTACTTTTGGTTACAAAGGATTTCCGCAGCTGTAGTTGTAAAAGACATTTCACAACAAACTGACATAAAATAGTCTAAACTTTATAAGGCTGATTATCATAAGAGGCAAGTGATAAAATATATTTTTGTGATTTGTGTGAACCGACTCCTCAAAGCCAGTATTTAACTTTAAATGCCAACTACCAAATAACTCTGAGTTAAACACGGTTCATCTCCCATCATGAATTCATGCAGCGTCACAGGTGCTGAAAAACGTCAGACGGTGTAATGAGTGTAGAAAGTTAAGGCCATTTTTTTCCACAGGAAGCTGTCCAAACAATCAGCCTGCATGACTGACAGGAGCAAAACCCCGCAGCATCAACTCCGTGGCTCTTTGACAGCCCGGCAGCATTGCCCCGGGAGGTTAGACATGGTTTAAGCGTGAGCAGTGATTTACTAAACACGGAACGACACTGGAGATGCCGAGTGCAGAGAGGCGCAAACTGCTGGCATTCAGAGAATCAGATACTTAATACTTAAGTCCTAAAGTGCCTACTGTTCTTAAATGTGAAGTGAGAAAACATTAGGGCTGTTTAATGGAGTTAAAAACCCTTTCGAGTAAAGACCCAAACATGGTGGTCTAACTAGCTCCATTAAATGAGCCCAGCATGTACACCCAAAACACTAAGATGCTTTAAATGCAAGATGCTTAACAAAAATGTGGACAGCTGGCTTTATCCTAAGAAAGCAAGCGACACGACCGGCTCCTCGGAGCCACTTTGGTTCTATGTTTAGAAGCAGCACTGTAATCAAGTAAAAGTTAAATGCACAGAAGAGCTGCAGGATGTGAAGGAAGAGGTGGGTGGAGGGGCTTGAGAGAAAAGCAGGGGCAGTGTGGGAGCGAGGGAGCCACGGGAAAGAACCTGCGATCGGCTGGAAAACTGGCAGATATTTTTGGAGAAACACAAAGAAAGCGACTCTCAGTATTCCGCGATGTAACAACCACTTCTGAAGGCCAAGACAATACTGTATATAAATGGCCTCTGAGCGGAGGAAGGCATAAGAACAGTAACCTAAATAAACAATCTGGAGTTGCTCTCCATCACGTGTGTTTTCTGTCTCTCTCCTCCCTGTTCCTCCCTGTGTGTGTGTGTGTGTGTGTGTGTGTGCGCGCGCGCGCGTGTGTGTGTGTGTGTACTAGCCAAGGGAAGTGTGGCCTAGTTACCATAGGAACATGCTCGCTGCTTGTGCACTGCTCTCTGTCAAACTACCTTCATTTTTGCTAATGTATTTAGAAGCTTTAATGCTATGCTTATGGATGAGCAGATCCAAATTAAAGAGCTGAGAAGGAAATCCTGGAGCTCAAGCAGCAACGTGGAACTCTTGACACTCACCCCGCTAAGATATTTTTTATACCACGACATCACACGTCAAAATAAGGCGATTCTCAAAAACCATCTCCCCTGCAGCCGCCTGACCGCCTCTTGTTTGCTTGGTTCTAAAGCGCATTATTGTGCAGGTCTTAATGTTGAAAGCAAAACAAACAGGTTTACACACTGTGCCGGCTAACAAAATTACTTCTCTTGCTGTCCCTGAAGGGAGAAGAAATGACTGCTTTCATCTGGGGAGGTAAAGGAAGCACGCTGAGGAGGAAGGAGGAGTGAATCAAAGCCGGAGTAAAAGGCAAATGGCGCTATCAAACCTAGAGGATGTCAAAATAAAACTCGGAGCGTGGCTCAGATGGTGAGTGACGCTCCAGTGGAGGATTGAGTGGTAAAAAATCCTCAATATGCCGAGGTACTTTTGTAAATCTTTATAGTGCTGAAAAGGATTTGGAAACATGGCGGAAGGGGGGGGGGGGGGGAAGCGGAGTGGCACATCTGAGGCTAGAGTGCATGTTAAACCCTTCGTTAACCACTAGCAACAGCGGTGTTGATGCATTTCAGAGAGAACAGAAGACTAAGGGGGGACATATAAAAACATATATAACAGATAAAAACCTTACTGGACCATGACAGACTGGAGAAGCGACTAAAATAAATGACAGTGCGCAACGTTGACAATGGAGAAAAAAGGACTTTGACTGGGTTTTGGCTAAACTGACTCACTTGGGGTTAAAACTCCAGGTCCACCACAGCAAGCCTCCGCTTGACCAACCAACCCAAACTGACTCTGATGGGGCAGCCACGTCTTTGAAGATGTGTCCATGCAGCTATATGGCACAGACACAAGTAAAGTTTACTTTAGTTTTTGGCATCGATGAACTAACAATCCCAACACAACAATGACCAAAACAAAAAAAGCTTTAAACAACAAATGAAAAAAATATGAGGCTGTTATTGTCTGTAAAAATAACGGTAAAGCAACGTTAATATAGAGAATATGTCACAGTGTACAAATGGAATAAAGAGAAATGTAATTTTGTAGATAGTAGTAAACAGCCCTGAATCTGGAGTTAAAATTACTTTTTTGCTGTGCAGTAGGTGGAATCATTCTTCATCTACATGGTAAAATGATGCCGTAGATAAACAGAACTTATCTTTAAGAAGGAAAAAAAACCAGCTGTTTAGCTGTATGACTCAACTGTAATAATATGAGAGGTACCATCTGGGCCTACTGCAGAGCATGTGAACGCACAAACTCGTCCGTGTCATTAAAAAGATATCCATTTTTTGGGCTGCGAAACACGGCATCCACCCCATCATAGCTGGCCTTTTTTTTTTTTTTTTTTTTCCCTTTTAGGTTTGCAAGCTAAATGTCATGATGCTGCACAACCACAAGCCGCTACCATGATTAATTGATAAGCATTCCTACAGACATGGATCCCCTCCAGGTACGGTGGAAGATGTATAAAAATACCCTGCTCTGAATGATGGTTTGCGTCTGATATGATTTCACCATTAAAAAGTTCAAGTTCCTGTTTTTAAATTGTTAAAAGGACATTTATGCTCGCTGCCTTGTTAAAAAATAAATAAAAATCAAGTATCAGTGAATATGCTAATGTGGTTTTTTTTGTTTTATTTAAAAGGTTAAAAATACTAGAAACAAGACATCTCATCATATTCTGAGTATTTAACCAATGACGGCTTTAGATTTTCACATTACACTCAATCTAAGATGCCTACTGGAGCAGAATTGGTCTCTAAACTGCACAGAAATACACCTTAAACGTACAGCTGTAGGTGAGCACAGCACTCCCCACCTTAAACAGATGAATTTGAAAAAGGCCGCTGCACCTATACCATTCTGTCCAGTGACAGTTAATCATCCAAGAGGGAAAAGGTGAGTGGAGGAGTCTTTCACACGTCTTTTTATTCCTTGTTCTTTAATTAAAACTCATATTACAGGCAATATTTTTACTGTCATTCAGAAAATTTTAAATATTTATTCTATGACATCCTAGTCATGGCATGTCCCTCTGTCCTAAAATACAGCTGTATGAGACGCCGACAGGGGAGACTGCCCACAGAAATTTGAGGTGTGTTATGGCTCAGTCACACTAGCACAACTTGTCTGCAATGCATCGCTTTGCAATAGGGGACTTGACTCAATTGATTCCCAGCTGGTTATATTCCTATATAAAAGGGGAGAAAAATATGAGGATGGAGGTGAAGGGCAGTTCTGTGAGAGCAAACTGATGAGTGTTTTGAGGTATTACTTTGTCAGATTGTGTAAAATTAGAGGAGAGGCTCAGGATGGGGAAGAACTACCAGAACAGTAAAAAATATCTCCTCTTTTTTTTTTTTTTTGTTTGTTGGCGGGGAAAAAAAAGGAGGATGGGAAATAAATCCATGGCCTGAGGCAAAAGAAAACAATTTGAGAAAATTGCAGGACAGGATTTCATTGACAGGACTGCCTTTTTTTTTTTTTTTCCTTAGAGAACATTCAACTAGACTGACAAAGCCTTTCTGTCCTTGGCAGCAAGAAGAAGCCCCCTCCATGCACTGCATTGAAGATGGCTGGAGAACAGCAGAATTATGACGGAAACTTGGTGCTGGAGCGGAATCGGCTCTTTGCCGGCTGTCAGGCTCCCGGCTGACAACTGTGACAGAGTGGCAAAGAGTCCAGATTCTCAACTGTTCATGAGGAATTGAGAAAGATTAATAGACATCCATGATTCACGTCTTTCTATTTCAGCTAAAGTAACAAAATAATTTCTGGAGGAGATTCACGAAATAGGCATTTCTTATGAAGATACTCATTTCATATGGAGGAGGACGAGGAAATCCTGCGAGGGACAATGAGTCAGAGTGAGCCAAACTTATCTTGTTCCATCAAGTGTGCAGCCTTAGACGTTTCATTAACTGAAGCACTGCTGTCTCCACTACATTATGTTTTTTTATTTATTTTTTATTTTTTTTGGTTAGGATGGGAAACGGTTTAAAAGAGCCTACTGAGTGCAGAGACAGTGTGACATAATGGACCGTGAAGATGGTGGCCATTCAGTGTCCCAACATCAATCTGTTGCCAGTGGAGATGGAGGAATACCAGCAATAAATGAAATCACTCATGCGTAGTTTGGCAGATCATCTATTCCTCCAAAATACACATACTGAACCCAGTACAAAGTCCAGTGAAACTGGGACACTTCTTGGCAAATGGCATTTTGGCCTAATAATAGATAAACCACTAAAACCAATTCTGTTATGTAACTGAACTGAGCCTTGCCAAAGTTCTTGTTGTCATAGTAAACTGACTACCTGACAGGGTAAAAAAACCCAGTTGTCTTATTTAGTTTGTCTTATCTTTAAAAAAAAAAGACTGAGATCTTTAATGTATCATTATGGAAAACCCACACCCCCTCTGCAGGTCCATGCAGGTGTTCGATGTGCAACACCCACAGACAGCTCATTAAGAAACTACAGGTATCAGTGAAATTAGTGCAAGCAAAGTCTCACTGACTCTACAGTAGCTGACTGCCAAGAGAAGAGAGCAGCAGGTTTGTGCATTCATTAAACTGGAAGTTTCCCTGAAAATGAAGTAAATTAATGAATATAATTTTTCTGAGTGTGGGGCGCAAAGTGTTAAATGTTATTCGCCACGAGGAATCTAAGCTGAGACCCATTAGTATGTGCACAAAATACACCTCAGGGGCAAATCTTTTAAAACACATGCTTAAATAGTTAGATACCTACGAACAGTTTTTTCTGCATTAGGGAAACTTCATGAAAGCATTTTTCTACCAATGGGGAGGCATCCTAGGCAAAATTACAGTCATAATTCAGCCGGTATGCTGCAAACAACATAGCAGATACTGAGAAGTTTGTATGTGCAAACCATAGACTGTATATGAAAGATGGACATAGTACCTGGGTCTGAAAAGGGAAGCCAGGAGGGGGAGACTTCTCCAGTTCCAAAAGGATGTCTGGTTTATAGAAGTAAAAAAAAAAAAAAAATGGACATCCTTCTGTAATTTTTTTCCAATGAGTGTTTTTGCTCAGTTGGTACTTTTACATATTACTGAATAAAGCAGAGTATGTTTTAGGGCTCGAGACTGACAAATCGTTACCATATTAGCATGCAGTGTCCCACGGTTTCTCAGTCAGATCCCCCCTGGCTCCTCATGTCTGGGTTGAAAACACCAGGGTAGTGATGGCAAAAAGGCTCAACCTGAGCATCACAACAGGTCACTAACCTATGGAGAACAACAAGGAGGCTAAACTGAACTTTTATATCCAGTCTGTGGTGGAAACTTGGGGTGTGGCAATAAGCAGGTACTGGGGATAAATATTTTAACTAATACTGATATGATGTTGCTAATTCACATAAGATACAATAAATGAGAACCAACTTAACTGGTTGGCACTCCAAATTAAAAGGTGACAGTATCACATGGAAGATATTTTTGTGTTGCTCTTAAGAAGTTCTTTCATTTATCAGCTGGGTTTCACTCTGTAGGATAATTGTTCGTTAAGCACACTTTAGCACAGCTCTCTGCAGCCCTACGCGTGTATTTTGAGTGCATTTCTTTTGCTAAACACTAAACAAAGTTAAAGGTGAATTTGACTGACAACACTGACATTTTTCTAGATATTAATATTTCTGATATTTCTATAATTCATGAGTGTTAATCGTTATGATATTGTCACAGCCTTAGTGGGAATTCTTATAGCCATTAAGCCAAAGCCAGAGGGGGGGGGGGCAGCTTCTGATTACACCCAGCCGGTCCTTACAGCCGATCATTCTGGTTTTGTGTAAAATCACCAAACTGAAAAAAAACAATATGTATATATATATATATATATATATATACTAAAAAACACACACATACAGGAGAGTGCACCGGGTGTTTGTGTAAAATTGTTTTACATCACCGTGTGCTGATGTCCCACTTTTGGCTCAAACCTTTACTGTCATCAGAGGTCACACAGCAAAACCAAGTTCAGCGAGACACACTGAACCGGGACACCTGCCTGCTGTGCGCAGGTCTGTTGAGTTTCACTTCTGCATGAACAGCTGGTGTAGACCCTCCTATCTACGCTGTAGATATTCAGGCTGTGAGGTGGGCCAGCATCACCACACCAGCTGTCACTAATACAAGGTGAATACTTCACAGGGAGATCAATGAAAGACTGTGCACAGGCAGAGATCCTTAGAAACATTGTAAGTTTTACAGTATAACATTTTCCATCTCTCCACACTTGAGAATAACACTTACCCAAAATTACGGGACTTCCTTATGAAGAAATCTAAGTTGCATCTGTGGATGCAGACTGTATCCGGTGGGCTTCCAGCAGGGCACTTGGGAGAAGGGGGGGTTGGGGGGTGGCTGAGGTTGCAGGTTTACTTTCTTTTTGGGATGAAGGTAGAATCAGTTTGTGCAGACCTGAGAGACGGTTTCCAGATAAAAGCCCAGTGCTGTCCTCTTTGAAAGAGACTTGTTTTATTCATTAGGCCAACTCGCAGCTCCTCTTGTTCCTCACCTATGCTGCAATGTGTCCATACGTGCTTTTGTCCAGTGTGAAGGCTTCAGAGGAAAACGTGAAGCTGACTGTCATAGGGATCCCTTCACCTTCAGCTCAGTCCACCACTGAAGCCAAATCTTGCCCCTCAGCAGCGGCTCCGGTGTGCGGCTCAGCAGCTCTCCTCTGCTTCTCCTCCCTCTCTTCTTCCTCTGCTCCCTGTCCTCCAACTCTATTACAATCCAGAAACTGTGATGTGATACGAATGCGGCTTCCTTGGTAATAAAGACAATCTCTCCTGGGGACCGTTTTTGTCATCTTAATTGTTTGTTCTGGGCGCATGTGACTTCAAACAGCCCCTGCGTCGCCTTTTAATCTGGGAATAATATGAACTCCTGTTAGCGCATTTGGTCTGCCGATCCACACAGCCAATTAGTTCATCATTTGTCGCTTGTATTTACATTTAAAAAAAAAAAAAAAAAAAGCACTATACGGAGATTAAAAGCACATTGCTTACGGTTAAAGCCACGGAAGGCTGCGCATCAATTATGCCCTAACTTACATTAAAATGATTATTAAGGTGATGTATGTGGGCTATGCCAACTCTAAGCAGCAGCAACAACCGTACTGCACAATGCGCGCACTAAAACCACAGAAGCACTGAAATAAATATCCTGGCGTATTTACAAGCGAGAACACAAAGATGTGCAGCAGCACTGGAGCAAAATCTGATTCATGCACATTTTTTGACGTGCTCCATGTTTCTAGCTAATCTTGGAAAGCGTCTGTAGTTAACCCTGCGTGGCTCAACGACGTCCCCATAATCCAGAAATTGATTACGAGGAGGAGGAGGAGGAGAGGAGGGGGGGAATCCGGTACCAAATTGACGCGGTGTCCTTTGCGCTCCTGCAGTCCGTCAACCCCTAATTTTAATTTAACGCCAGTGCACGTAAAAAGGTGCTCGGTAAACGGAGAAGTCTCTCCCCCGAGGGCGGAGATAGAGCGCAAGATAGACATACACCAAAACCAACGCCTCCAGAGGCAGCAGAGTCCGCCCTGCGCTGCACCATCTCTGGAGTTTGTATCGCCAGAAAAATACAGCGCAACGATGACGGCCGACCACCCACTGTGCCGACTGTTACCGACGAAAACGATGTAACGAGTAGTAAAGTTCATTTGAGTTTCTTCTTGCACATTTAGTCAGTAAGCAAGTGGCTCACACGGGAGTAGGGATGCTGCACCTAAAGTTTGCATCTGAAAACATTTCCATGGGCTTATTTTTTGGCATCAATGGGGCAAAGTGATGCTTTTATAACTGTGGTGATGTGTCCTGTAAAATCATTTTAATAAATCAGTGCAGCTCGAAAAGGAAAGAGACTGAGAGGGCCCTCAGGGACCCCGGGTGCACTGTGGAAATTGATTTGTGGTAACTTAATTTCACCCGTGGCATATGGAAGTAAGCACTAGAGCAGCTGACAAGTACTATGAGGTGCTTTAGTGTCCAGTCTTTACAGAAAAAAATGGATAGTGCTTAAACAGAACACATTCCCAAATTAAAATGTAATAGCATGTTAATATGGCCAGAGATGATTCACATGGCACACAGGTGTCTGTTCAAAGTAGCAACAAATTAAAAGGAGAGGTTCCGATTTTAAGAAGTCTTTAGCAATGCCCACGTGCCTGTTTGTACAAGCAAGAGTTATTGCTGGTAAGAATTATTTCTCCCATCCACGCTGACCCTCAAGTAATCAGTTCCTATATCAAATCCCAAATGAGCAGGGATTCAGAAAGCAAACATGCTTTCTTTTAAAAATGGAGCAGGGGGGCCGTGCTGCTGGAGATAATGTTGTTTAAGGTACCACTGGGATGATGCAATGCAATCCAAAATACAAGCTGTTACACCAATCAGTAACAGACACCAAAGCAGACCCAGTGATTTCGTGATACATGTGTGTGAATGAGAGGGAGACAGGTGTAACGATTAAACTGCAAAGAGTGGAGGTAGTGAAGGTGGATGAGTTTAAATACCTGGGGTCAACCATCCAAACCAGCAAGTTTGAGATGGTTTGGACATGTGCAGAGGAGGGATAGTGGATATACTGGGCAAAGGATGTTGAAGATGGAGATCCAGGTAAGTGGAAAAGAGGAAGACCACAGAGAAGATTCATGGATGTAGTGAGGGAGGACATTCAGAGGATGCTAGGGACAGGGTGAGATGGAGGCAGATGATCCACTGTGGTGATCGTGTTTTTTCATGCATGATATTGGAATTTGTACTTGAAGACTATACATCTGGAGCCAATATTTACAAACTTTGGTCCGAATCCATGATGCATCAAAGCTAAAAAAAAATAGATAAATAAACACACTGGATCTTGTGTTTTCCATTATGTACCTCAGTAGGGTCTTTTCTCAGTCTTTTCCTATGCGGTACATGAATGCTTTTTAAACTCAATGTTAAAATATCAGACTACAATCAAAAAATGGGATAATCCTGATTGCATTACATCACCAAACTTTGGAAAGCTCCACAAAGAGACTCAACAAATTATGCAACAGCCTCCACAGGCTGAGTAGCACTCCCCATGACAGGTAAACTGAGCTGCTCAGAGAGCCTGTTTGAGCCAATGTGAGGATACAGTTAGCCAAATAGAGGTGGTATTTTCCAGAGTTACTTTTTTTAGCAGCTTAGTGTCCAGACAGTGGTTCATCACTGAAATGCAGATGAGTTTTAACAACTCAATTCAGCCTTTTTTTTTCCTCCTTCGACATAGATTATAATTTTGTATTCTTTAACTGCTAACAGCAGAAAGCTGAGGACTGGATGAGGTGTGTGCATTTTGTCCCTAACTGCTTACATTTGTATGAAGTTGTCTCACATCCAGTAACTTACAATATACACTCACCAGCCACTTTATTAGTTACACCTGTTCAACCGCTTGTCAACACAACTATCTCATCAGCCAATCGGGGGAGGGGGGGGGGGGTCTTGGTACAGCCTACCTGAGGATGGTTGCTGACCATGTCCAGCCCTTTATGACCACAGTGTAGCCATCTGCTGATGGCTGCTTCCATCTGGATGACTCCAATCATCTCAAACATTACAGTGAGTTCACTGTACTTAAATGGCCTCCACAGTCACCAGATCTCAATGGATTTGCAGCTGACAAATCTGCAGCAACTACTGTATGTGATGCTATCATGTCACTATGGAGCAAAATGTTTTCATCACCATATTGAATCTATGCCATGAAGCGTACTAGCAAGGTGTAACTAATGAGGTGTCGTTCTATATGTGAGTACAGTTTGAGACCGTTTTAAAAACTGTGAAACTGCCCTTTGAAGAGCCCAGTGGTATTTTATTTGTCTTCACAGAATCCAATAATCCAAACACCAGTGAAATCGATGTCTGTGTGACTCATTTGGATTTTAATAGCCTGTAATGGGGTGTTATTCTGGTCAACGAAAAAAAAAAAAGAGCCAATCCATCAAACCTCTCCATATAGGTCCAGACGTGTGGAGGCAACGATTGTTCTGCTTCGAAAAGATTTTTATTTTGATATCTGCAATGTAAACATGTTACATAAACATGTATTGCTAATTGTTAAATCCCGAATGTGTCATAGATCATTTCGTGGGCATATATAAATACTGTGTTACATAAATCCTGAAAAAGAATTGTAACCCAGTTAGGGTTTTTTTTTTTCTCTCTACATCACAAGAATGAAGCTGGTGGTAAACTGGGAATATAAAACGACAACAATAACTATTTTTCCTAATTGTAATTAACTTTTGAATTAATCATCAAAAGTTTGATCAGCTACAAATACAACAAAGCCAACAAAGCTTTGCTGTAACATAGATTCACACAGTAAGACCATGTGAGTTGTATGTACTTTACATTTGAGGGATTTGCTGTGTGTCCCTGCTGCACCGTTCAGTGAATAAACTGCAGTTTATTCCACTGTGATCATTTTACTGGGATTTAAACTGTAATGCAACTGAACCAAACACAAGAAAAGACGAGCACAAGAAGCGGGATCAGAAGAAGCAAAAAATCACTGATGTTGCTGAACATCTATCTCAGGACACCGGACGGCACACACAAAATTACACACACACACACACAAAAAAAAAAAAACCCTCCGAAGTGGAAGTGACACATCCTTACTCTTTCACTCTCAACCCTCACTCGATCACTCACATGCACAAACACATCTCCATGGAAACTGATAAAAGAATAGCTGGTGTGCAAAAAGACTGACAAAGCATAACATAAACTAGAACTGAGGCGGTCAGCAGGAAACACACACACACAAAAAAGGGAAAAACTCAAAATGATCTGTAGGATCTAAGCAGAGGGGAAAAAACAATACAAAATTAGGCTACAATGTACAATAATTAGAAGGCCATCCCCATTTAAGTAGCTTTTTTCTCCATTTTAGGGCATATGTTTGATTTGGAAACTTAAAAAAGGCGTAATTCAACAATGCACAATAATTCCAAACAAAAACCAGCAGAAGCCTCTCGAGCACACACGAACAAATGAAAGTTACTCGGATGTTGCAGATAGCAGAACAGAGACGGTGGGCATCAGAAGGGGGGAGAGGACAAGGGAAGCAGTACAGCACAGAGTACAGCACAGTACACCACCTACACTCGTCTCCATGGCAACTACCACACTAGAACGAGTGATAATGCAGTTCCCTCTCTTCCTATTCTGAAAACTGTTCAATTGGTACCATATGCACTGTGCAGTATGTGGGAGACAAAGCTTTCACTCTTCTGCTGTTGCAGATGATACGAGAAGCGTTTAGAAGCATTAAACTGTGACACACACACACACACAAAAAACACTAAAGGCTAAAAATCTTAACTGCATACATTACATCCGTCTATGCACCACAGACGTTGGCTTAGCCCGACACTGAATTCATCATCGTCGTCGCTTTAAGGGATAACTTGTTATTCTTGAATAAATGTGTTAGGTTTTTTTTTTTCTTCACCAGTGCAAGTGGCAGTGTGTGGGCAAACGCCGTTTTCAAAGAGCAAGTACTGAGGTTGATAGAATTGAAAAAGCACAATAAAACGATTTTCTGTTTTTTCTCACTGGGGGTTCCGCTGTTGGTACGAATGTGAAGTGACATTTTTCGTGCAACATCTTCTTTGAAATTTGCATCTTGCGAAAGTGCCAAATACAGTTCTGCTCGCGGTGTTACTGAGAAAGATTGTGGCAACAATGCAAACACGACAATGCACAAAGTGTGCGCACAGCATGTACTCAGTTATAAATTGGGCTTAAGCTGAAAATAACCAGGGAAATCATTTCAGACGCTGAACCTTCACTCTACCCACAAGCAGCGGTTCAAGCGATCTTTTTGGAGAGCCATTTATCCCTCTTGTGGACTCATTTTGTTTTCTCAAAACTGGCTGGTTAACTCCCAGAGCAGCACAGTACACTAAAAACATGAATCAATTTGTTGTGTTTTCTCACATCAGTCTGGAGGGATTTTTTTTTTGTTCACTCTAATGATTAATACAAGGTACAGTAAGTCTGTCAGTTCAGCATATGACAAACAGAGCTAGTAAGGCTGGCTGTTGGACGGCCTGCTGGGAAAACTTGCAGATGGCTGTTTCTGCTCCTCGAGTTGCATGCAGTATTGTTTGCATCTCGACAGAGCGTCTGAACGATGGGGGAGATTGTATCTTATTTGAGTCTCATTTATATTGTGACTTCACTTCCCCCCACTTCTCTTTGTAAATGTGACATTTTGGTCTTAATGGCAATTTTAAAATCAGCATTCATCTCTATGTAAATGACATTTAAGCAATGAAGCACTTCAGCAGATCAGTACTTCCATAAATGCACCATCAACACAAGTATCAGGTGACAGTATTTTAAAAAGGTCTCAATTTGCACAAGTGTTTGCTATCAGTTAACACATCCAAAGAAAAAGAGAAAAAATTAGAAAGATTACATCCTTGGTCCCATTTGCAATACCTACTTGCATGTATTCAGCACAATGTGCACAATGTACTTTTGTGGGTTCTATTCTGTTCAACTAATTAACATTATCACAAATAATCTTATTAACTTCTTCCTCATTGGGTTGAATTTGTCCAGCTGTAAGCAGCTCCTACATCTTCTCTTCGACTGCAGTGTGTGAAAAGAAAGGTGAAACAACACACACCAGCCGCTTCATTAGGTACACCTGTTCAACTGCTCATTAACAAGCATCTAATCAGCCAGTGGATCTCTCCTGCCTTGTATCAGTGGTTCATGCTGGTGGTGTGTCGGGGATAGTACTAGCTGAGTGCTGTTTAACCGCCACAGCCTACCTGAGTATAACACAGTGCACCCATCTTCTGAATCCTGCTTCCAGCAGGATAACACACCAAATCACAAAGCTCAAATCATCTTAAACTGGTTTCTTGAACATGACAATGAGTTCACTGTATTCAGATGGCCTCCACAGTCACCAGATCTCAATCCAATAGAGCACCTTTGGGATGCGGTGGAACATGATATTCACATCATGGATGTGCAGCCAACAAATCAGCAGCAACTGTGTGATGTTATCATGTCAATATGAGCCAAAATGTTCCCAGCACCTTGCTGAACCTATGCCATGGAGAATCCAACCCAGTACTAACAAGGTGTACCTAACAAAGCAATCAGTGAGCGTATATTAGAATGCACTATTTAGTACTTATGGTAGTAGAATTTAGTAACAAAGCGCTTTGTCAGCTCATCTTAATAACTTTGAAGTTATTAAAAACTGACATTTTTTTATTGAGTTTCATCAGTCCATAAAACAGACATGTGAAGCAAGTACACTAATTGGACTTGGCACAGTTTAACCAATGACATCGTAGCTCATCTGGCTTGTGAGCCATCCTAATTCACAGGTTACTATAATGTGCGAAGTACAGAAAGCAAGTCATGAGTTTTGTTGTCAGTGGTTGGCAAATTAATCTCACTTCACACATGAAAAGACCCCAAGTTCGAGTCCGGGAGGAGATGCGAACCCTGCTTCAGGGGGTCAGAAGCTAGTGCCAGTCCCAAGCCTGGATAAATGGGAGAGTTGCTTCATAAATACATCTGATGTAAAAATCTATGCCAAATCAAATATGCAGATCTACCTGCTGTGACAGCGCCTTCTGAAATAAGAGTAGCAATTCTTACAAAAATGGAAAAGTGCCCATTAGGTCACAACAGTAAAATCTGGATGGACAACAGACGCCTCTCCGTTGCATAAGCCTATCGGTCCTTCAGCCAGATGAGCTGAAAACAAAAGGTTGCTTGTACACCAGAACACAGACTGTTTAGAGATGCTGTGCTCAACATCATCAGGGGATAACCGGAAACAGGAGAATGTGCTTGAAAGAAACGAGCTTTACTGCAAAGGTAAAGTGTCTGCCTGAACCATCTGCTGAAGGCTGAAGTGATATGAAAGCAGACGCTGCAGGATTTGTACCTGAAACTCCAAACGAGTTCAGAGAAGGCTTCACCAGTCATTGTCAATGATCCGGTTCCCTGGTGAAGTGTGAATGTAAAGCTCCTGTAATACAGCTGAAAAACAAAATCGCTGTCTCTAATAAAAGAATGTGTAACTCTTAATTATTTGAGGTCTTGAAACTTAAGTGATTTTTTTTATTCTCCACTGGTCTTTTATGAGGCTGAGACTAGGAGACATTGTGCAGGGCAGTACTTCAGTGCACAACAGGTCAAAGGTTTTACACCAATCGAGCATTCGGTGGTGTTAAGAGCTTACTCTGTCTCGCTGTGATTGCACACAGAGAATAAATATAGAAAACCTAATTTAAGGTCCCAAAGGGATAAGCAAAGCAGCATTGTTTGAGACTGAAGCTCAAGCAATTTTCTGCCATTAACAATTCAGAGAATTTTATTTTATTTTTTTTTTTAAAAACACCCTCACGATGAACTCAAATATATTCAGAATGTGCAATGAGACAGCGCTGTCTGCAGAGGCAGAAAGCAAAGGAAATGAGAACTCAAATCTAAACTGCCAAACTACACATTAAGAAAGAAGCAGGAGATGAAACATGGAAGAAACTGTTTCGCTCATAAAAGAGAATATCTTATGTTTGCTGCTCACTTAAAAATTAAAATGTATAACCGAAGGGAGGACTTAAAGCTTTGATCAATTAAAACTGTCACAATGATTTGTCAGACACAGGCAATTAATTAAACTCCGGGGCCCAGATTTTCTAAAACAATTTGATGTGCTTTCAGTAATGGTGCTGGACTGAAAATTAAAAACAAAAGATGACATTTAGTTCTTTGCCTCCTAACACTCAAAAAAACTACACTGTAAATTAAGAAGGGCACAACAGATTAAATGGATTTTAGACACGATCACACGAAGATGATTTTATGATGCTGGGGTTTTTTTTAAGCTTTTCAATGATTCCCACGGTGCAGCCATTCCTTTTTTTTAAAATTATAAACCAAAACTCATTTGAATCTCAATTATTACAAGTTCCCAAAATTTATTTTTGCAGACATAAAAAATATTACCAGTAAAAAATATAAATCGAAAAACAAAAAAACAACAAAAACCAATCAAAGCTGCCTCTGTGCACATGCACGCCTTTTTCTGCTGATTTCCACACACAGATTTCACAAATAAGTCTTCTTACATTTTAAGGCATTGCAGCAGCTGTTTTGCCTGTGCTAATGTTAGATTTTTTTTTTTTTTTTTAGTAGCTCAGTGACAGCTCAAACCCAAAATGTCAGCTTTTTTCCCTCCAGGCTCCTTGTGAGCTGACACTGTAAGGACAGAAATAAAAACAGTGCGGAGTCTTCTCAATCATTTCACTGAGAATTTTTAAGCAGATTCCTTTTTCTTCATCATCTTTTTAAGACTAATCTATGTAGCAGCCGCACTCTGCTTCATAACCATTTTCTGGCGGGCGCCCTTCACTGCAGAGGAGTCAAGTACTGTCGACCCTCCCGACGTGTTCGGGAATCCATGAGCGGCCACGTATTTGCGATACGCTTCTCGGATGATGCGGAAGGCTCGTGCGTTGGCGTATGGTATATCCGTGACCGGGTCTCGGTACAGCGCAGCCTTGTGGGTAACAGGACAGACCTCCTGTACGGGCACCTGAGGACTCGTCTGCGAGCTTCGCGGGAAGGTAACATCAAAAGCTTCGTCGTCACTGAAAGTTATATAAGTGCGGGAGCACAGGCCTCCAGCAGGCTGCTGGGAAGGTGTAGTGGGATTCTGTGGTGCAGTCTGAGGAATATCCTGATCCAACCTTTGGAAAAATGGGAATATTACAACAACAACAAAGTTTTTAAACAGAAATATCATGTGTACTTTTCATTTATGCAAGAATTGCCTGGTAATTTCTCACAATGGCTTCAGGACTAGCAAAAAAGGCTAGCATAAAAATTACAGCATAAGATATGACAATGTAATAGATCACCTTGCTAAATTAAATGATGAACACAAAACAGTTTGGCCAATCCTTGTGCAGCAGATTACTCCAAGCAGAATCAAAAGAAATACAGGGTAGAGCAGTATTATACATACCCCTCAACATCAACATTTTCTTCTTTTAGGGCTGAGTTTGAGACGAGGGGCATAAGGACTGAATGGTAACGGATGGTTGGTCCCTCAAAACGCCGCTTCTTATGGACTTGTTTCTTCTTGTCTGCCTCCAGACGTTCATAGTTTTCTGCAGACATAAAGGAAAATCAGCAACACCAATGTGTTGTTATATAGTAGAAACAACTATTGGTGGAACCATACTGATTTATTTTGCAATCACAGCCACTTGCAACTTTGATTAATAGGCAAGTGTAATGTTTAACTTAAATAGCTTATAGAATGATTGCGGCTCAGGAGCCCCTCGGGAGGTGGAGCGGGTCATCTACTAATCAGAAGGTTGGTGGTTCGATCCCTGGCTGCTCCAGTCTGCATGCCAAAGTATCCTTGGGCAAGATACTGAATCCTGAGTTACTCCTGATGCATCCGTCGGAGTGTGAATGTTAGAAAGTGTTTGTATGAACGTGTGTGAGAATGGGTGAATGAGACATGTTCTATAACTTTGAGTCTACTCTACATGAGCTTTGAGTGCCCATGTAGAGAAGAAAAGCACTATATAAGAACAAGTCCATTTAACATTTATGTAGCTGACAATGTGATACCCAGTATCCTGAAGTGTTTAACAGGATACTTTCCATGTCTGTTCTTATTTGTGTTCTTTTTTGTTATGTTTCTGCTAGAAGAACAAATTTTGGTTCCGGTTCTCTCTTTACATAACAGGAAAGATAACCAGTGGTCCTGAATTGCCCAAAGTTTCTGTGTCTTTAAAGAGTAACTAAACATGTGCTTACCAAGAGATCGAATGTTGATCTCAGCTGTTATTTTAGCCTCAGCTAGCAGCTCTTCCTGTGTGAGGGGTCGGTCACGGTGAGCACCTCTTCGTCTTCGCGGGGCATCCTGACGCTCTTGTAAGCGCAGATTCGTCTTCCGTGTATGTTCACTTGTGGACTGTCGGACAGACTTCCGAGCTGCACAAGAATTAAGAAAACCCACTGAATTAAATTTTCAAAGGAATTTTTTAACATGTTCAAAACTGTCCTGCCGTGTTGTGATGTAATCATCCCATGCAAACAATGGGGAGGTTTATGCATCAGAAGAATTTATTTAAAATAAGGAAACCACTGTGCAAGCATTAGTAGGTGGTTTACAGCAATCTTACTCTCTCCAAAATCTTGGAATTCTTGTAGAATCCTCCTTTTTGGCTCCACTTTAGTTTTCTCCGTCTTCTTCTGTTCCTCCGTTCTTTTAGGTTTGGGTTTTGCCACCTTTATCGGTTCCTTGGGTTAAACAAAGACAGAGAGCATTTTAAGTTCTAGTTCTAGATCGCTATTTTAAGCTTGAGGAAAAAAATGAAAAGTATATTATGCTCCAACCACTGTAGCAAATACACATTATAAAGGTTCATTCCAGAAAATATTTAATGAATTTAAAAATATTAAAAAAAATAATGAAAACTGTTATGTGAAGACTTTGGTTTTGCAGCCAGCCAATAATTTATGTGTTTTTATTATATATTCAAGCATGTCATTTGCCAAGCGGTGGCTCTAGTGGAGCTGCAGAGCAGCCATATTAAAGAGCAGCTTTAATAAAAAAATAAAATAAAAAAAAGAGCAGCTTTAACCTTCAACTGAGCACTTCAACTGAGTGGGGTCATTTTTAAACTGCTCAAAAAAAATTAAAGGAATACTTTGAAAAAACATCCGATCTCAATGGAGGGGAAAAAATCATGCTAGATATCTATACTGATATGGACTGGGTAATGTGTTAGGAATAAAAGGCTGTCAAATCGTTTGATGGAAATGAAAATTACCGACCTACAGAAGCTGAATTCATAACCAAATTCAAAGTTAAAAAAAATGATGCTGCAGGCTAGTCCACTTTGCTGAAATTTCATTGTTGAACTCAAAAGGGTACTCAGTAGTTTCTATGGTCCCCACGTGCTTGTATCCATGCCTGACAAAAATGGTGCATGCTCCTAATGAGACGACAAATGGTGTCCTGTGGGGTCTCCTCCCAGATCTGGACCAGGACATCACAGAGCTCCTGGACAGTCTGAGGTGGCAGTGTCAGATGGACTGAAACATAATGTCTCAGAGGTGTTCTATTGGATTTTAGGTCAGGCGAATGCGGGGGCAGTCAATGGTATCAATTCCTACATCCTCCAGGAACTGCCTGCATACTCTCGCCACATGAGGGCAGGCATTGTTGTGCACCAGGAGGAACCCAGGATCCACTGCACCAGCATAGGGTTTGACAGTGGGTCAGAGGATTTTATCCCGATACCTAATGGCAGACAGGTGCTGTTGTCTAGCCTGTAGAGGTCTGTATGTCCCTCCATGGATATCCCTTCCCAGACCATCACTGACCCACCACCAAACTGGTTATGCTGAACAATGTTACAGGCAGCATAATGTTCTCCATGGCTTCTCCAGACCTGTCACTTGTGCTCAGGGTGAACCTGCTCTCATCTGTGAAAAGCACAGGGCATCAGTGGTGGAATTGCCAATTTTGGTATTCTATGGTAAATGCCAATTGTATATTTGTATATTTGTAATTTTGTGTATAGTATTTATATTTATAGTTCTATTGTTTTTATGTAAGCACCAAGTACCGCAGCAATTTCCTAATGTTGTGAACCTCTTCACACACATGGCAATAAAACTTTCTGATTCCGATTCTGAATTGGGCTCCACAGTGCCAGGCAGTGAGCACAGGGCCCACTAGAGAATGTCGGGTCCTCAGGCCACCTTCATGAAGTCTGTTTCTAATTGTTTGGTCACACATTCACACCAGTGGCCTACTGGAGGTCATTTTGTAGGGCTCTGGCAGTGCTCATCCTGTTCCTCCTTGCACAAAGGAGCAGGTCCTGCAGATTGGTTAAGGACCTCCTACAGCCCTGTCCAGCTCTCCTGGAGTAACTGCCTGCCTCCTGGAATCTCCTCCAGACACAGCAAAACTTTTGGCAACGGCACATAGTGATCTGCCATCCTGGAGGACTTGAACTACCTGTGCAACCTCTGTAGGGTCCAGGTATTAATTTTTTGAGCAGTATATTTATGTCCATACATCAATCCAACCATTTTTTCTGTGTTTCCAATTCAGGGTCGTGGGGGGGGGGGGGGGGAGCCTATCCCAGCTGCCATAGGGTGTGATGCAAGATAAACCCTTGATGGGTTGCCAGTCTGTTGTGGGGCTAATACAGAGAGACAAACAACCATTCGCACGTACATGCACACATGCAATTTATTACCACCAATTAACCTAACCCCACTAACTGCATGTCTTTGGACTGTGGGAGGAAGCCAGAACACCCAGAGAGAACCCACGCAGACACGGGGAGAACACGTGAACGCCACACGAAAAGGCTCCAGCCAGATGGTGGAGTTGAACCCAGGACCTTCACCACACGACCATGCTCTCTATATATATTTATGCATCCTTGTGATATTTTTAATAAATGTTTCTTATCATGAATTTGTCATTCAACTTTTTTTTTTAAAGGATTTGGCCCATTGGTGTGCCAAGAATAATGTAGCGTGAGTTTGTTCTTTTTTACTCTGTATTTAGACACCACTTTTTTAATCTCACTAAGTACTAAGATTTCCTGCTACAAAAGCCTTGAGGCAGATATTTAATACCCATATGATGTGGAAAACAGCTCAACTGACAGAGATAAGTCAGCTTACATAGAAATATCAAATATATTTATTTACATTTTAGAATATCTGGCACAGATAAATGAAACAGTATTGGTATAATAGACAAAGAAACAGAGCCATTAAAGAGTATTTCTAAAATATGATGGGGTCAGTAACAACCCTACTTGGCCATTAGTTGCTAAAAAAGCTTGGTCATCAGTCCATGTGTGCAGTTGTATACATATACAAGGAAAACACAGGGATAAAACAAGTAGGTAAATAGTACATTTTCACTGTTTTTAAAGGAAAAAACAAACAGCTTCTATCTACTCATGTTGCAAGTCAGCTGCAAATTAACACACTGTATTAAATGTGTAATATGATTAGGGCAATTAAATTAAATTCAGCTTAGTTTAAAGGCTGATGGGCCCTGAAATGCCTGTAGTACCTTATAAGCTTTGGTGACAACCCGACTTTTCCTCCGAGGTGCGTCCTCTTCTTGGTCACTGTCTGGCTCATCACCCTCATCGATGTCAAAGTCGCTGTCCACCTCGTCTTCTGTGTCCGAATGTTCTCCGTGATACTCGTCATCTCCTGATTCCTGAAAGCAAACCAAAGGAACAATATTCAGGCAACAAGTCAGAAAGACATGCGAACAGACTACCTGCAAGAGATGCAAGACATAACAGAGTCAATTTAGTACACCAAAAATCCTCTGCATTTTTTCTAAATGTAGTATTTAGGCCTATAGATAAACTTAATGCAATTAAAAGTCTGTCAATAATCTGGGAAGTGTGTATCCATGTATGCTGAGCCACATCCCATTATTCGCGGATATTATTATCATTATATTATTATTGTAGGAGAGCTTTAGAGAGCAGCACAAGACAAAAATAACCCTAAAAACTGTATAGATAAAAGAAAACATGCAGATTTAATTAAAACTATGAAATCAAGACTACATACACAAACACCAATATACGTGTACACACACAGACACTGTCACACTGCTTTATCAAAGTCCCAGCAGAGATGACTGAGGCATCTCAGGATCTGTTTGTGATTTTTTTATGAAGCCACTCTTGTCAGAACTGCCAGAGCTGCCGCTGCCAAATCCCCCTACACAAGGTGACCCCTGAACCAGCAGCTGTTTGAAGAAAATTAGCCGCACTGTAAATTGAGGAAACAAATTAGCATCTTCAAAAGCAAGCCATAATGTGAAATTGCTACAGCATCAAATGTTCTAACAAACAATATCACGCAGGCCTTTCTTCTCTCTTCAAGCGTGAAGCAGGAAAGTCTGGCATCATCTAGTCTCTGTTTACAGCTGGTGTTAAAACTATAATTGTTAGGCGGATTCTAAACTAAGTCACAGTCACCATTTCAAATGGATCACAGTGGCTGCTGTAGGCCTTAATGTGAGCCAGATTTTAGTAACACTCATTTTTAGATGTGTCTTTTTAATTCAGCTAATTTCTCTGACAGCTCCAAAGCTGTCCACACAGATCTGAGAACCCCAACCTAATTAAGAGTTTTCTCCATCCATCTACCCATATTCTGCTGCTAATCCATGTCCTGGTCACAGTGGCAGCAGTCTAAGCAGAAATGCCCAGACCTCTTCCCTGGCCATTTCCTCTAGCTCTTGCAGGGGAACACTGAGGCGTTCCTAAGCCAGCCAAGAAATACAATTTCTGGGTATGCTCTGGGGGCCTCTCCGGGTAGGACGCACACAAAAACACCTCCCTTTGGAGGCATCACAATCAGATGCCCAAACCACCATAACTGGCCCCTTCTGTTATGTACTGTAAAGTGGAGGCTCAACTCAAATCACCAAGCTCCTCACCCTATCTCTAAGGCTGAGTCCAGAAACCCTTCAGTGGAAACTGATTTCGACTGTTTGTATCTGCGATTTCATTCTTTCAGTCACTACCCACAGCTCGTGGCACTAGGCGAGGGTAGGAACGCAGTAAATCGACAGCTCTGTGTTCACACTCAGCTCAGTTTTTTTCTCTTGTCAAAATCTATAATAAGAGGAAATTTTTTCCAACATTACCACAGAAGCATGAACTAAAGCTGTTATTGTTAAAACTCATACTCAAACATTATTTCCCAGTGACTAGAGAAATGTGTTCAACTTTTGAACAGTGGAACTAATTCAACTTAAAAACAAATAATAAAAAACATGTTATAATGCAGATCAACAAATTTTCTTTACAAGTTGGCTGTTTATTTCCCCTTAAATGGTGCCACATTTGTAGGAAAATGTATTTGTGGCTTGAGCACCAGAGTTGAGTATGGGGGTTGCACCCATGAAAAACCTGCCAAAGCTAAACTTATTCTGCTATTGACTCTTGTTTGGTGTCATTTATTGGATTGGATGATTGCTGGTTGAACAATGGGATGCCATCCCACAGCAGTGTGTGATCAAGCTGGTGCATGAGGAGGGGCAGGTGTGATTGATTGATTGATAGATTGATAGATTGATAGATAGATAGATAGATAGATAGATAGATACTTTATTAGGTGCCAAGCTGTTGTGGCTGTGTATTGTTCTTCCACAACAGGCCCCGTTTGTTAAATTAATAAATTGTTAAATTAACAATATGTCTTGTTTCTTCAAACTTCAATCATAACATTGTTACAACAAATAAATAATCGACCAAACACAAATTTCCTTCTTTTGCGATAAGTTTATGAGATAGATATGGAACATGTGATGCTGTCAGAGTCCCATTTAAATCAGTACGCCTGTCAGTCATGTCGGTTTCAAAATAATGTGAGATGTCTCCTTTACTTGTTGCCTGCAGAAACTCGGTTAATCAGTCAAACTAATGTACGATTACAAAATGTAAATAATTTAGTTTCTGGTTCACTTTTAGGCAACAACTAAGCATAAACCAAAAATCCCTTAAACCACGCTGCAGTTGTGAAGAGGTGGTTCTGGTTTTTGCAGACTCTGTTATCCTGTGTCGGGCCAATATACTAACATCACGGCTCAAGATAGCTTGGAGCCAGCTAATGCTAACTCATTAGCGCGCTCTGTGTTGGTCAGTTTGGTTACTCACATCGTTGAAGCCCCCGTAAGTGGTCTTGTAGAACTCATCCTCTTCTTCAGCATCTAGTAATTTGGACATACGGTTTCCCGCAGTCTTTCTGGGTTCGCGGCCAACTGCGAGACTCATGGTTGTGATTTCCAAACAACGCTAACCAACGCTAAGCTACTTAGCTCGTTATGTTACGCTAAACTAATTTCTGGGGACCTCTTTAACCTCGTCGTTACTCTGTGTACTTGCTTAACTGTATGTCGGTATGCATGTTTTTTTAGACCACAAATACGCGTTTACATTTATAGTGTACTTTATAAATTTGTCTTCGAAAAGCATAAATACTAACACATTTTAAGTGTGGAGCTAAATGCTAACTCTCGTTTAGCAAGCAATCACATCCGGTGCTGTTGAGCCTACTACTTCCGGGCTGGGGGGTATACTTTTTTGACATAAAAAAAATCCATTAATTACACGATTAATAAAAACTTTGATCGGATATTATTTTCTTGAAAAAACGAATAACGCCATGAAAACTGTGAGGACTTCTTTCACACCGAGAAAGCTATGAATTGTCATGGCAAATACGCAATTTGGATATAGCGCACAATTGCGATTGCATTAGTCAGCATCAGTCGTCATCTACTGGTAAAGTCATTTATTTTTTATATATTTGTTTATTATATCTATTTATTGTTGGCGTACACTAAAATTATAACCATTACTTACCGTTTTAGTTGTCAGTAAATGCAGCCAGCTCCACTCACTGGTGAGGGTCAGATTTCTGCTACAGTCTGCTTGCCCACAATATAGATGCAAAACTGCCTATAGACAGATTGAACTTAATGCTGTGTGTGTCTGCCTATGCTGTTCCTCAATGGATGCTGTAGTGCTGTAAATTTTTAAGTAAATAAGTACACCAAATTTGTGAAAGCACAATCATTTTAATTTTTTCAACTTTTTAGAGAGAGGAATTTAAAAAAAACAACAACAACAACCTGCATTTCGTACAGCTATTAAAGAATAAACAGTAAGTGTGAGTTTATAAGAATACTAGTGCAATCAAGAAAAAAAATAACATGCTATAGAGAGGAAGCTGAGCATTAACCTTAATATAAGGTTAATGCTCCTATTCTCAATACGTCATGGTTATCATCAGCTGAGATTAACTGTAATTGTTATTTCAAGTCTACTATTTAATTTATTCTTCAAAAGACAAATTTAAAATATTATTATTATTATAAGCAGTTAACATGGGAATTTTACATTTCTACACCTTACATGCATTTTTTGGATGTTTCACATTCTTTTTTGTAGTCCTGCTTTTGTTTCATAGAAGAAAAACAAACCTGATTGAAGATGCTCCTTTATCAGGTCACACATTTTTTAAAATGCAATTTAAAATGCTATTAATGTCCAGAACATAACATGCTCATATTTATCAGATTCAATCAAAAGACAAATAAAAACAAGTATCTTGCAGTTTATTCACTCCTAACAGGTCATAGCAGGTGAACATATGCTTTACTTGTTGATTCATATCAGTTTCATGGTAAACCTGCTTGTCTCCATATAGTTGCTTGTCCCTCCATTACTACTCGACATGGCGCTTCGTGGCACATACGCGATTGTGGCTGTGTGTTTTATTTGCCCTTTGCTCTTACTCCATAAGAACATGAAAATGAAGCATACACTCACAGAGCTGAAAAATGAGAGAAACCCAATGGTTGCCGCTATCAGTAGCGTCTTTACATCAAACGGGAGTTCCGGATTTCCGTTCACATCTGGAACAACAGATGGAAAGGCAGACCAACCTTTCAGACGAAAGGGTTTCTTAGAAGATGATGGAAAGGCTCGGATGTGAAGGCTGACACGCAGGCTATCGTTTCCTGCTGCGTTTGATGCCACGCAGAGATACATGCCACTGTCTTGAGGCTGGGCGTAGCGAACCTCCAGCGAACCATTAGAGAGAGCTCGTACTCTGCCTATGGGCGATAGAGGTCTTAGCTGTGGGTTTAGCCATCTGACAGATGGCAGAGGGTCACCTTCTGCACTGCAGGAAAACACCACCGTGTGTCCCTGGTCTAATCGCACCACCTGAGTTTTGCGGTTCAGAATTCGAGGTGGCCGACAGGTGAGCAAATCCGGCAGCTCAGCCTCTGGGAAATCCAGAAAATTCCAGCCCTGCAGCTGGACTGAGGTAATACAAGTTGGTGGATTTCCACCAAAGTCCATGTACAGTCGCCTTTGCACCACCCAAGCCAAACGGCAGTCACATGCCAGTGGATTGTTATCAAGTCCCAGAGTTTTCAGGGTGTCCACTGAATAAAAAGCTCCAATTTCAAGTGTGGTGAGACGGTTTCTGGACACATTCAGCAATCTGAAATGTGCTAAACCCCTGAATGCTCCAATTTCGATCCGCAGCAGCGATCCCCCAACAAGATGTAACTCTTGTAGCCGAAGCAAGTCTCCAAGAAGGTTCGCGTGAATGTAGGCGATGGGGTTAAAAGAAAGGTCAAGGTACACGAGATATACAAGGTGATGTAAGGGGATGTAGGGGAAGGCACTTAGGTTGCCATGTTTAATGGTTAGGGATGTAAGATTTAAGCCAAAGAGACTGTTTCCTGACAGACTCTCCAGCCAGGGGCAATGAGAAATGACAAGTTCCTTTAGGTGGACTAGGTGGCGGAAAGAGTAGTTTGGCAGTGTAGTGAGGCCTAGTCGGTGAAAATGAAGGCTTCTCAGCACACTAAGCTGTGTGAGCGCTTCTGTTGGCATAGAGGTGAGGTTGCAGCCGTCGAGGTGCAGCTCCTGCAGGCTGGCTAGTCCTGTAAAAGCTTGATGAGAGATGTAAACCAGATCATTATCTGCAGCTTTCATGAACCGCAGGGCCGCTAATTCTCTAAAAGTGAAGTCGAGGAAAACAAGAATCTGATTGCTGCTTATGTCCAATAACTGGAGGTTTGTTAAGCTAGCAAACGCTCCCACTGGGATAATCTTCAGGTGATTGCGAGAAAGGCGCAGAGTTCTCAGACTCTGCAAGCCAAGAAAGGCTTCCACTTCAATTATTACCAAAAGATTGTCACTTAAATCCAAGTCCAACAGTTTTGTCAGCGCGTGGAACTGCTGATGCGCCAAAGTCTTGATTGTATTGTGAGTTAAGTTTAGCAGTTTGGCTTCTTGTGGGAGACCGTCGGGCACTCTGGTAAGTTGGCCACGAGAACAATTCAGTTCCAGCACTGTAGCATTACAGTGGCAGGATGATGGACACAGCCAGCGCGTTTCAGATGTCAGTGCAACCCCTGCTGCCAACAGGTAGAGAGCTCCCCAGCACAGCCTTTGGTGGACGCCAGTCCCCTCGAACATCTGGTGGCCTGTGTGCATGAGGGAGGGAGGGGGGGGGAAGCTGTGAGTGAGGGGAAACATAAAAACATATCTTTTTGCATACTTTTTTTTTCTCTAAAATTCTCTCTCTTTTTTTATCTCCACAGGAATACCTGGGAAGAAGAACTAGGTGTCACCTTGTCAGATGAACAGTGGCAGAGAGCCCTTGACAGGGTTAATCCCACTTTATTTTATGCCAGTCTGACTTTAATTTAGTTTAAAGTTCTTCATAGGGTACATTTTTCCAAAGTTAAACTTAAAATTAAATGTTTAACACAAGTGAGGCATGTGACAGATGTTCATTTTGTCCTCTGACAGTTCCTTTTGATCCTCTTTCTTGGATTTGCTCCCACACGTCTGTGGGTCGTAGCCCGTTGAACTCTATTTTTGGTCTGCCTGACGAATTTTCACAAAGTATTATTGCTTTTGCATCTCTTGTAGCCCAAAGACGTGCCTTATTTCAGTGGAAGGACACAAAGCCAAACAATTCTCTGATTCCGGGCTAAAAGATTTAATGTTATTTCCTACGCAAAATAAGTATCGTATCAGGGTACTCTAATGGTTTTTCTAAAACTTGGGATTCAGATCTTTCTCTGCTCGACTCCATTCCAGCTCCCTCTCTAGAAGATTAACTAAATGGCTCTAATTAGGATAAACAGCAAATGTCACTGCTGTATTCAGTCACGATGCTGATAGAAGCCATTTATCCTCAGTGATGTGGCGATATGGTTGCCAAGCACTTGGCACGATACATGCATTTTCATTTCTTTTTATTTATTAATTTGCTTGTCTAAGCACTTTAGATTCCCCCTCTACTTCTGAAAAGAACACAATTAATGCAATTTGTGGTCTTTGGGGGAAAAAATGAAATGTATCTCTGCTGCATGAGCATCATTAATTCAAAATGTATGCATTTTGAATTGATAACCCAATAAAGATAGATGTGGAAAAGAAATGTTTAAAAATTTAAATGCAAGCCACACTGTCATTGCATGAAGACCTTTAATGTTTAACGAAAAATAAATTTTCTGCACATGGCAAAAGTTTATTTGTTCTTGACTAAAGACACTTATAGAGGATCAATGTGGGCTTCTTCCTCGTGACAAACAGGAAGTATAAGGAGACAACTGATGATAGAAATTGTGAAACCCCTGAAGCCACGGTTCTTATTTTGCTGTTCTTTCCTACAAGATTAAAAAAATTACTTTACAGGATCTCAAGGGTTCTGTATTAGGGGCCTTTCTTTGCAGACCTACAGATATTGAAAACTTTGCTTTTGACAGATTATAAATGTTAAATAATTTCCGCTTATATCAATATCCTAGTGCTATAGAGGTAACAGTGCCATTCATAGTTATTCTCTTTAATCCTCACTGATGTGACATTTAGGCTGAATTCACATGTGAAGTACTCGCTGAAGGACCGGATTACCAACATCATTCAGCTGAAAACTTGACACCTGAGCAAGTCACTGAAGGAGACTGTGAGGTGAAAGTTCAGAAAAGCATCTGAGCACACGTTTGAGCTTATTAATTTGTTACAGCTCTCAAAGATCAAGCACAAACCTTCACACTCTGGTTTATATAAACTACTTGCACGCATAACCGTGGAGCATTTAATTAAATAACACACACATTTCCATGCAATTTAAGCAAGCAACAACAAAATAAAGATATTAAATACATATTTTGGCTTCTTGATGAACCAAAATTGCAGTTCATTCAGTAGAACCTGTCTCCTCTATCTGAGTGTGTATAGCTTCATCGCTCTCCTTTATCTGTTAGCTGACCTGACTTGCCCCTTCCAGTTTGCCCGTGCAGAGCTCGGTGCACCTCTACTCCAAGAGGCTGCTGTCCTGCGGATGATTTCATTTCAGCTTCAAAGCTCTAGCCGGAATAAATTAGATACAAAAAAACAAGAGCAGATTGCATGCTCACTGTTTTTGTTTGATTTGTGCAGAAAGAAGGAGAAAGAGTAACCCTGCACCACACGAGGCGTCACATACGGGAGCTATCCGTGGTGCCTCGGTTACATCCCTCTCTGGGCAAAATGTAATGTGATAGGAGTTCATATTGCCTGGCCAGTATTACAGTTCATATTTTAGATTTTGTTTATTCTTCTGGCTATATTTGAAATACTTTCTTTTGACATAATTGTACACATTATTCAATTTCTACAAATGATGGAAGGCATTTAACTTTTATTATTTGCAAAATATACCTAAGAAGGAGCCATGAAAGCTGATTAGAACGCACCTGTACATGACAGGAGACCTTTTAATCAAATTCAGAACCACTGAATTACAGATCATAAGGCTTTTTAGCTGGTGCTTTCTCTTATTGTCGCTTTTATTTTACATGATTTCCTCATTAACCTTTCACAAAATGCAGTAAATAGTCTGCTTTGCCAATCAGACATTACATAATTAAAGACGGTAGCAAACATAGTGCCAGTACTTTAGAGAACAAAGGTCATGCCCTTTTTATTCCTAGAACTATGATCACATAACAGAGAAATGCATGATTGGAGGGACGCTTATTACAGCTAGTAACATTTTTTTTTTCCAATCTCAAATCATCATAAGCTCATTTTATTTATTTGAATTTAACTTTTGCTATGTCTGCCAGTAGGTGGCGGAAAAAGCAAAAGCATTTCGGTGCCTAGAGAAAATGCTGTCCACAGGCACGCTGCATAAAGATGGACCCTAAAGATGCCAAGGTGCTGTCAGTAAACACATAATGGCTCTGTGGTTGAACATGTGAACATGTAAACAGCCTTATTTCTGTTAAACTTGGATATCACGTCGTGTAAAAATGACTAATGCTTCAGCTCATCTGAAAATGTGTGACTTACTGAAATGTGCTGTTTAGATTCCCAAGAGCATGAGAGAGAGAAAAAAATAACACCTTCAAGTGTGAAGCCACCCTCTGTTTTGGCAACTCCGCTTACACGTCCCTGTACAGAGCGTGGAGCATGTAAGAGGAGACATGGGGTGAGAAAGGGTGATGTCCATTACATTTGTGACAGTTCTCGCACAAGTGGCCGCAGATACGAAAGTATACTTGCTGAAGCTAAAAAGGTTCATTTGCATGTATTTTCACATTCCCGCTGGTTTTGATCCTGCTTTTACACTTATGATGTTTACATTCTTAGAATTTCCGTGATGACTTTCCACATGGCACATCCACATAAACATGCCACAGTGGAGAGCATCTACTTTTCAGGTAATTTATATCAACACAGGTATCTGCGTGTGTCTTGGGAGCAGAGTCGGATTGCTGGTAGTGACGGCAGCTCCCAGCGGCGTTGAATCATGGAGGAATACTACTCCTGAACTCCTCTGGGAGAGCACATGCTAGAGAGGAAAAATAGTTTACAAAGGCGCAGTATTTTTGCTGTGCCTCGACAGCTTTGAAAACTCAGGATGGCGGTGCACAAGGCACAGAATTACAGCACTTTGTAAAGAAATCAAAGGAAAATCAAGCATCCCAACTCACCTTCTCTTCAGGCTGACGGGCTTGTCATTGTAATAGCTCCATGTTTTTACATGCAAATGACTTTTTTCATGCTCTTGCTTGTTTTTCTTTCTTTCTTTTTTTGTCTCTAGGTAAATTGTTATACTAATAGAAGAAAACAGAACTCAAAATACAAAGTATATTTGCCGCTTTCCCAGCTCCTCAACATTGCTGATCAAAAATGCACCACAACAAGGAAGCTGCATGCTCGCACTCCTCAAACCGAAACTCCGAAGGAAGCGTGATGCTGTAGCTCAGTCCCCCTGTTGCTCCGCTGTCCTCATGGCAACAACAACCTGGCTGTAGAAGCGCGGGCTCTTGGTGCATGCTGGGGGATTATATGCACCAGCTCCTGGACTCGATCCAGCACAGTGCACTGGATGACAGGAGGCAAGCACAGGTCAGCCAAATGCAGAGATTTATGAGTAACACCAGATGGGGATGAATTTCAGCGCTGACACTTAGAAATAAAGGAATATCTTTTCAGCTCTTTGCCCTGTCTGAGCCTTTTTTGATTAAGACATTAAGTGGCCTGGGAATTCCTCTATGGTTCTAAACTGTGGCAGCTCCCCTTCCGGTTTAAAACTAATATAAAATTCGACGTTAGGAAAGGTGGGATTTCTCTATCAGTTGATTGGTCAAACCTTTTAAAAGGTCCACAAATGTTCTGATGGGATGGTGTAATGAACATGCTGCCTTTCCCACATCAGATTGTCAGTTTTACTATTCCACTCACAACTGTTTCCTATATCACACCAGCAGGTGGGAAACTGAACTGTAAAGATAAGTGTGTCCAAACTTTTGACTGGTACAATTTAATTCAAGTTTGACTCAAAACCTCTGCTAATCAGTCAAATCTATGCTTGGCCACTCTCAGCACTTTTGTTTCCGACATAGAGGAAGTGGTTCTGCAGAGACTTTGAGCATTAAAAGCAGATTAAATGCCTTTATTGGACCAAGTATTAAGGCTGATCGGCACTTGCGTGGTTAGATTTCATAAATATCAGTCACTGAGTCTCACGTATTTCCACATTTTTATGTTGTCATGAATGATCAGACTATAGTTTATGTAAATATACAAATCCTTTGTGTTTTTCAGTGATCCCATTTGCCATGATCCGATATCCGTTCAAATACATAACAGGCTGTCATGTATTGTTTAGGGTTGTCCAGACACAAACAGGATAAACTGAAGCGGATGGATGGATGGATGAGTGGATGGATGGATGAGTGAATAGATGAGCACAAAATGAAGAGACACAAGTTCCCAAGCAACCACGGAAACACATTCAGCATTATTATCCAGTCTTAACAATAAGAGGTAGGCGGTAACATGTTTCCTGATTTTTGCTGAAGAGGCAAAGATATTTCGACTCTTTTCTTTTCCCTTTTGTAACTGAATAAATCTCCTTTAATCGACTGTAAACTGGGAAAACATAACAGGTGTAAACGATTTTCCGTATTTTGAGTTTTAGTTGCTAACTACACCCACACTGCCCCCACTCTTAATTGTATTTTGCAAAGAACTTGCTGAAATTTGAAAGCGCTCCCTCTGGATTCAGTGAAAGCCCGCAAAATGAAAACACAAAACAAATCAGGTGTTTGAGTCGGGAGTCGAATACCCTCCCCGCTCCGCTGCAAGATTATGAGAGGTAATGGCACAAAACATGCACAATCACCACAGAAGAAGAGCTTGCGCTGAGTCAGGAACTTACCATCTGCTACCTTAAGGAACCTGCATTCATCAGCAAATCTCCGTCCAACGGGCATCCAGGAAGAGGACAGATCAGAGATCAAGACCAAAAATAGCAAAGGCCACCTCAGATCTCAATATTGCATAATGTCCTTCTGTCCGATTCTCATCATATAGTTTCATCACTGCAGCTCTCCACCGTGAAGACCGCTGTGACGTCTTTGAGTTTTTACATTATTGTAGAGAAAGCTGGCCGGAAATGAGAACAGAGACAGAGAATGACTTGGTCACCAGCCGGTCACGGTATATGCCACAGTATCCTCACCACTAATCCCTCTTCTCTTGGTTTGCCGTCCATTCTGACTGATTCACATTGCAGTCGATAATGATCAACACACACATCTGTTCTTTACATTCTGATCCGTTTGTCTTCTTAAGAGGATTTTGTGGCACGCTATTTATTTACCAACAATTGTATAATCATCAACAGCATCAGCTTACATCTGCTAATCACACTATAATCAGTCAATGCAATAAATAAATACACTCACATATTAATGAGAAGCATTTTGTATTTGGATTTATTTTCCCTTTATTTGTTACTTATTTATATATATTTTTTATACATTTTACATTTTTAAAAATGCATTTAAAATGCCTCTTAGGTGATCGGCTAACAATTGGGCATCACTTTTAGATCAAATCTCAACAATCTTAATGTGCAGCAACATCGATATCTGTGTGGGACACCTAACTAATAGAGGCAGCCTGAAAAGATCACATGCCCAACTAAAACACAAAGTATGTAGTATTGTCAGTCCAGTGTCAGTAATTTAGTTTTAGCAATATAGCTCTATTCTGGGACCTTCACAGGGACAGGGAAGAGCAGCAGCAGGCCCGCCTCACAGAAAAAGTATAAACAGCCTGAAATGAGGCAGGGGTGGGTTGCAAAGTGGCTTTCAGAGGCAGCAGAAGCTATATGCAGGCTTAAATGGCTCAAATAGCATGTCCCATGTGAGATCTGAGAACAGGATGTGCAGAAGGGAATCAGCTGAGCCATTAGCTGAAGTGGGCTGACTTCATTTCCTTTCAGTGCTAACTATGCTGAATATTATTTACGTACAACTTTGTCAGTGTGCTCGCTAAGGAAATACAAGAAGCACGAGAGAGGAAAGAGAAAGCGTGTCTTCTTCTTGTGGTCTTTTGTGATAGTCTTCTTACAACTATTTTTTTTCTATCCCAGTAACTGTTGAAGCTGCTAACTGTTATTTTAGCTGCTGTTTGTCTTTGGGTCTCAGTAGGGACGAACCCAAAGTCCGATTTTGGATGACTGTGTCTTTCCTGCAGCATCTCAGAGTAGAGAATCTGCTCCTCTGCATTGACAGGACCAGCTGACATGGTTTTAGTTTTGTATAAATCCGCAGCATGTCTGAAAGTGAAGAGTCCCGATGACTGCAGCTTTTATCGCAGACTCATGTAATTCGATTTAAATTAGGATCATTAAGCAGTAAATCTGGATTTTGCTTTTGCTTTTGGCAGAATAATGCATTAAGCTCATGCGTCCTCTTCACATTTCAACTAACAGCTACAGTATGTCAAAATATGATTCAAAGTCATGATGAATTGGAAAAAAAAAATCACCCGGCACCACAAAATGTTTCAGCATCTGTCATTTCTTCCAGTTTATTCTGAAATGCTTTCATTTCACACATATTTCCCCCCGTAAGCAGTTTCATTTAGGTGTATTATCGTCATTTGACATTCACCATGTGCGTCTCTCATACTGGAAGGATGTTTTGTTCAGCTGATTGTAAATTAGATTCACATGACAAGCCAGTGAGCGGCAAAGCTTGCATCAGGAAATAAAACTTCCTCTTTTAGGCGAGAAGGTCTAGCGTGGTGAAACCGGCTCAGCTTTCAGTCTCAGGCAAGATCATTCTGCAACAAGGTGAGCGCAAAGTTTGTCTCTTTATGTCCAGTTTAGATTGTTTGTCTGATTAAATTAATCGCTTCTTAAAGTTTGTGGACATATGTGGCTAATCATAGGAGAATGGAAAAGATTTGCTGAGAAAGAAGCTCGGAGATCACAGTAAACGATTACAGTTTGAACTTCTCTGTTTTGCGGTGAAGTAATCTTTCAGAAGTCTGCGCTGTTGATTTGTATCGCATTTCTAATTTTTAGTCAACACTGTTTTTTTTACAGGCGACGCTTTGCATTTGTGCTTTCATTTGCAGAGTGTGTTTAATTTAAGAGCTGTGGTTTTGGACTTGTTTGTTCGAGGAATGCACCGAACAGTGTCCATCAGTGGTGATGAAAACCGAGAGCGTTTATATTCTGGATTTCTAAAAGTGCATCGTATTCTGTTTGAGTTTTACACATTTTCTGATTGTTTAGGCCAGACTTTGATTCTCTTGTTTACAACACTGCAGAGTTTTGAAACCCTGAGCTGCAGCTCATGAATATTTTCTTAAAGAAACTGAGGTCTTCTCAGAACTCTGAACGTTCACATCTTTCAGTTTAAACAAAAATACTTTTACCATCAGGCTGTGTTATTGTTAGACACTAACTCTTTTAAATTTTGCTATAATTTTAGGCAAACAGCAACCTGAGGTGCTTTAGATGCTTGGCTATAACTTCCTGGAACTCATAGCTTTTTTTTTTTTCTTCTATATTTCAGCTCTTCATGTAGATTATACGATGCAGGGAAAATATAATACTCTACTCAGTGTGGGGTTTTTTTTGTTTTGCTCTACGAGCAGTCCAATACCAAGTTTACTGTAACACAAATGCAAAGACATGCACCAAATCATAGCAAATTAGACACTGAATCATCAAAATTAACCAATTAAGTGACAGTTGAATTACATAAGAGTCACATCTGCTCCCATAGCATGACCCCTTTTTTCCCCTTCCTTTTCAGGATGCACACTTTGTGTGCCGTGTTGCTTTTGGCCTTCATGGTCTTCGTATACTCGTCGCCTGCTGTGAACACATTGTGGGAAGACTGGAAAATCAAACACGGCAAAGTTTATGATGATCAGGTAGGTGTTTAAGTGAACATTTTCTCTTTCCTGTCACATATACAGGCACCGTTTAGATGACCAGCATTTGTGTTTCAGACCGAGCTCGACTTCAGGAGAGCAGTATGGGAGAAGAATATGCACTTGGTGTTAAGACACAACCAGGAGGCCTCAGAGGGGAAACACAGCTTCACGCTGGGGCTGAACCACCTGGCTGACATGGTAGGATCCTGCTGCAGCTTAGCAGTCTTCTGCTGAGAAAACGGGATGTCTAAACTCTCTAAATCTAGATCCCAGTCATGGATGGAATAGCATTAAATCATCTAAAATTATCTGTAGTCAATGAGCAATCCCCCCAAAGAAAAAACCAGCAGCAATAATGAAAAGAGAAACAAACAACTGCAGGATCAGGGCGATCAGTGTGGTATTAACATTTATTCCACTTAAAGTGGAAGTGAGACCTACTACAAAACAAAGGCTCGTACTTTTCTGCCAGTAACTTCTGACTTTAACCACAGCTGATTTCACACCAGTAACCACAAACAGCGTTCATGCGCTTTATTATCATTTGTCATGAAAACTTTTTGTTGTTTCCTCATCCAAATGAAAACTTCCCAGCTTCATTCATTCTGTTCTCACTGGTCATTCTCTGTCTGCTCTGCAGGGGCTCTATCCCTGCATTGTCTACACTCACTATGCAGCATATGCAGAGCACTTGTAGTGGTGTTGTAGTAGTGGCTAAACCACCACTACAAACATGTGCTGTAAAGCTAGGACCGGTCAGAATAATTGTAGTAATTTGTTTAGTTATTATTATGATTATTTTCCCAGTGTGCAGTTGCCTGCACAGTTAAGCCTTTGGGTTATTTTTTGATTGCAGTATGTTGAGGCTCACACTTTGAGCATATTTGAATATTAAGATTTTTAAATGTGTTTTAGTCCCCTACAATCTATATTATGACTATGACCTTGGCAGCCACAATTATGTAGCTATTGAGTTGTATAAAGTCGAAAATCCCTGCACAGACGGGATTGGACACTCTCTCTGTCTCTCTCTCTCTCTTGCTCGCTCTCTCACTCTCTCTCATGTTGTAACCAGTGTGTAAAAACTATTACACACGTCACACTCTTAACTCACTATAGAATTTTACTCATGATACCAAAAATATTGATGACCAAAACAAAAAAAAAATCATCCAAATTAAACGCACTACAAATTACAGCACCAGACTGGAGGGTATCTGAGAGACCTCTGGTGGATACAAACATTTTAGCACCATGTAAACAAAGTAGATGTGTGACATCATTACCTCAAGAGCATTCATGCACATTGATCTTTTGCTTGTGCAAGATGGACGTGAATGACCACCACTGTTAATCTGCAGATAAAGCTGCATCCCGCGGGCTTAATTTAAACCCTAACCTATAGAGCGGCTCTAATCTCCCTTCATACAATCAGATTAATTTAATCCAGTATGGGCTCGGCCAGCTTGGACAATCAAGACACTTATTGTTATGTACATGAAAAGCCTTACATAATGATGGAAATCTATAGAATAAGAGTAGAGCTGCAGTACAGGGTCGCATTCTGGTTCATTTATGACTTATATAAACATAATAAAATACTTTATGTGCAAAGATGAACTTGAGTTTAAAAAAAAAAAAAACAGGAGAGGAACTGCATTTTAAGGAAGACGGTTTTTATTTTTGATTAAAACTACAGGAAGCCCGAGTGGTAAAGCCTGGATGGGCGTGTCGTGTTGGATCTCTGCAGGAAACTGGCAGAAATGTTTGGGACACACACACACAAGCTTTTGGCCCGCTGTCAGAGGAGAGTGTTACAGTTGTCTGGGTGAATAATGTGAGGCAGCTGAAATGCACTTGCATGCAAGAGAAAAATTATTTTTAAAGTTGCTTTAACCAATAAAATGACACAGCCATGTCCATTAAAGTCTGCAGCGAATGAGCAGCAAGATGTGTGAAGTCTTTGTATTTTGTGTTCATTTTAGAAGACAGAGCTGATGTTGTGACAGTGAAGGAGAGTAAAAGCGCAGCCAGTGCCTCCATTGTTAATGCCCAGTACAAAATTCATGGTGGATGGGGACAGAATTGATCAACGGTGGAGCTGTTTCAATGCTTTAGTTTGCTTTTCAGTTGATGATGGGCTCTAGACACATTGACATACTGAGATCTAGTTCACTGTATCTTTACTGTCACAGTCCTGAGTTTGTTACCCAGCATTTTGAGTTTTTGGACTTTGTGCTTTTGTTGATTTCTGGGTTGTTTAAAGTTAAATTTGCTTTGTGTATTTCTAGTGTTGGTTTTGTTCCCGTTTCTCTGTGGCTTTTGAGTTTAGTTCTCCCTCCGTGTTCCCTTCCTCTTGTGTCTAGTCTTATGTGTTAAGTTCATCCATGTGTCTGTGTAGTTTAGTTTCTCTCAGCATGCCTGCCTTCCAGTGTTCTGTCAAGTCCACTGTCCTGTTCCCACCTCAAGTTATTTCCTGTTTTATTTTGTCAGTCCCTTGTGCTGGCAGCACGGCGGTGTGGTGGTTTTCACTGTTGCCTCACAGCAAAAAGGTCCTGGGTTTGAATCCACCTTTGTAGGGACCTTTCTGTGTGGATTTTGCATGTTCTTCCTGTCTATATGGGTTTCCTCCCACAGTCCAAAGACATGCACCTAGTGGGGTTCTGTTCATTGGTGATTCTAAATTGCCCATTGGTGAGAGTGAGTGGTTGTCTGTCCCTGTGTTAGCCCAGTGGCCTGTCCAGGGTGTACCCAGCATCTTGCTCTATGACAGCTGGGACGTGCTCCAGCCTCCCTGCAACTATGACAAAGGATAAGTGGAAGAATATGGATGGATGGACAGTTCCATGTGCATTGTGTTCAGTTTTGCTTCCCCTTGTCTTGTTAGTGTGATTCACTTCACCTGTTTTCCCCTGCTGTCTCCACTCTCCCTGATTACCTCATATCTGTATATATTGTCTCTGTCCTCAGTTCTTTGTGTTGTCCTCATCTTTGGCTTCCCTCAGGCTGTGTGTGTTTCCTAGCTCTGTGGTTTCCCCATGTTGTTTCCTGGTTAATGTATTTCTGGCCGGCCCAGCTGTGTGCATATTTAATATTTCTCACTATGAATAAAAGCTAAGTTTAAGTCTACTTCTCATCCTCCGAGTCCTGCATTTGGGTCCTGCTCTGCCTGCCACACAGCCATTCAATGATACTTGCAGTGCTTTAGTTACACATTCAGTGTCAAGTGAGCCTAAATCTGAGAATAATGCTGTTGTGCAGAGATAATATCTAATCGTGAAGCAATGCGGTGTTTTCATTGTATTTACTGCTGACGTTTCTTTCCTTCCAAGACTGCTGAGGAGATCAATGAGAAGCTGAATGGCTTGAAGCTGGAGAACACTTTTAATTTCACAAATGGCACTTTTAAAAAAGTGAGTGGCTCATCAGTACCTCAGAGTGTGGACTGGAGGAAAGCAGGCCTGGTGGGTCCTGTCAGAAACCAGGTAAGATCACCTATTGTAAGAAAAGGAAAATCATGAGCACAATTCTATGAAAACAGTGGCAGTAAACTGTGATGTCTTCCTTTTCTAAGGGGTTATGTGGGTCATGCTGGGCCTTCAGTTCTTTGGGAGCTCTTGAGGGTCAGTTGAAGAAGCACACGGGGGTCCTTGTTCCGCTGAGTCCGCAGAACTTGGTGGACTGCAGCACCAAGGATGGAAACCTCGGGTGCAGAGGAGGCTACATCACGAAAGCCTACAGCTACATCATTCGCAACAGAGGCGTCGACTCGGAGAGCTTTTACCCCTACGAAAACAAGGTCATCTTCAGCACGCACGAAGGAAACTGTAGCAAAGAGGGACGAAAAAAGAGGCAGACAGTAGTGCTGTTGTTTCATTGTATTTATTTCTTGATTCTTTCTTTATGGTGGTGAGCATTTATAAGAGGGTTTTAACGTCTTAAAAGAAAGTTAAAACAGCATAATTTTCCAAATACTTTTGAAGTTCTCTAATGTACATAATATGCTGTAGAATATAATTTAATGTTAATATTTAATGCAGATAAATGTCTCACTTCTCTTTGCAGGATGGGAAATGTCGCTATTCCATCCAGGGAAATGCTGGCAACTGCTCCAGTTTCCACATCCTTCCAAGCGGGGATGAGAAGATTCTGCAGAACGCGGTGGCATCAGTGGGGCCGATTGCTGTGGCCGTGAATGCCATGCTGGAGTCTTTCCATTTCTACAAAGGAGGTGAGGACCCTTAAAGTTTCAAAACATGGGAGTTTCATGCATGGACTCTGGATTATCAGCTTTGAGCTTATTGTTTCTTAGCAGCAACTCAGAAAACTTTATTTGTAGTGAAATATATCATGTAAACAACATTTATGGGTAAATTAGAGAACGTGTTAATCACAATTATACAAAAGAGAGATGCTGATTGTTTCATTTTAAGGCTTTTTTTTTAAATACAGTGCTAAACATAGTATCCTTTTCTTTGGTTTAAACATGTTTTTTTGTTTGTTTTTAACAAGCTCTTCCAGCTCCTGTGGCTTACTCTGCTGAAAAATTGTCACCTCCAAAGATGTGTATGTTAGGGAGGATGCAGGGATACGTCTCTCCCAAATGCATTTATTCAGCAAAATGAAAAATAAACAGCTATTTAGAGAGAAAAGAAGTGCTGTAACATTTCTCTGCAAGTCATCTTTTCTTTCAGTAACGGATCTTTTGTGGTGATTTCAGGACTCGGGCAGAAAGGAAATGACAAAAAGCAAAGCTTTTATTCAGGTTTCCAGAGAACAAAGTCCAAAGCAATAACATTCAAATTAAGAAATTGATGGAAAATAGGAGAACAGAAGGCATGCAGAGAAGAATACACTGAGGCAGCACAGACACCCTGAGAAAGGGGAGAGGAAACAATTTCTACACACAGAGGGCTGATTGGGAAAATGGAAACAGCAGGGGAACGAGATGCAGGTGCTGACAATCGAGACAGAAACTCAAATGCAATAAAACACAAAATTAAAACCGTTTACTGGACTAGGAATTAAGTGACACAGAAACGAAATGCAGAGGATCAGTTTAACCATAGATTAAAAAGAAAGGAATCCAAAAACTAAATACTAAACAGTAACTACAACCCAAGCGCGATAATCGAGGTTACTAGACTGAAAATAAAATTAAAACAGGAACTGAAAAATCCAGCAGATCAAATGCCAAACTTACACACTCAAACTACATTACTACAGACCGTAACACTGTTTTACTCCTAAACTGTGACTATAAAGCATGGGATTATAAAACCACAGCCTAAAAGGTGTGAGGGTCATGTATTCTCTGTACTAACCATATGGGGCCATTTTGGGGCCATAATGTTTGTTCAAAAAAAAATAAATTGAAACTGAAAGATTATTTTGAACCCAAAAAAAAAGTTTTGCAACTGAAAAAAAAAAGTTTGTAACTGAAAAA